>DWHO01001941.1:0-14239 GCA_018247575.1 Eurytides lysithous rurik | reverse complement strand
AGGGGAATTCCCTTTTTGTTCATACAAGCAAATTTACTGGTCAGAGCAATTGAAATGTGTTAATATTTTTGCATATGTATTAATTTTATTTGTACCGCATATATTTATATATCGACGCTAGAAAACATAAATGTAGTAACCAGCACAACAAACATTTTTCACCAGACACCAATCGACGCGGTTTAATTTACTGATTTTAACAATGTAATTAAAAAAAATCTGCACACTCCATGTGTCATTTACTACGTTTTTGCTCTCCAGCGTTCATATATTTTGTTTAAGTATATGTAATTATATAAAAATATTTTAGATTGTACCTAAGTATATAATCATTTCAAGATTATATTGCCTTTGCCAATTAATTACAAAGCATAATACACTTGACCGAAAAAAAAAACTGAGATGAGATTAAATTCTTACTATATTGCAATGAATGTTCTTCCAAGAAAATCGGAGCGTAGATTAATTAAAAAGTTTCATCTTCTTGGGTCTTTAAAAGCTTTTCGTGTTTGATGGTATTTTTGTTTTATTATTGTAAATTTTCTAAAGTTTTCCTATACAAAATAGTATATATGTGTTTTAATAATCCACAGTTAAAATGAATTAGTCCTGATGACTGTTGCTTTAAACTTTAAAAATTGCATCCTCTTTTTTAATTATCTTTTTATACTCAATCGAGACCATGGTGAGACCTTAAGTTCCTAATGGCTATGTTCTTTTAGCAATCGGTTTCCTCTAATGTTTAAACATTTTAAATAAAACAGTTCGTAAGTGTTAGATAATATGATACGAATAAAATAACACTTGTTATCGGCCGCACATAAATTGCACCAAAGCAAACAACATTTAAGTTAATCAACGTTCAAACAATGAACGACCTAATTTGGGCGAAACCAATTGTTGTTTCAATAAGTCGATGCGGAATTAGCTTCATTCATTTTCAGTACGGTAGAACGTAGTTTGTGTAATATTAAATATAATTATCTAACACCGCTTTATCCATCTAAAAACATCATTTAATAAATAAGTACACGAAGTAAAAATATATTTAGGGGCAATAACATCAGATTATCTTACCCAAACATTAAAATAAAGGGAATAGTTTTTCAGAAGACAAAAATTCCGGCTGAAGTTAACAATGCAAGGCAACAATTATACGGAGCTTATTTTAGTGAACTTAACATGTGACAGAACAGTGACGAAGCTGTCATCGTGCACGCAACATAGGGCTTAGGTGCATTTTGTTCGTTTTAAAGGAAAGCTGATTACAGTAATATACTCTTATTCGATTCGATCATAATCACTTATAATTGATAACCACAAAAATTATATGACCAACTATATTTGTTTGCCCATAAAGTTTGTTTTTAAATATTTAGCAGAAGTCCTTTGAGTTGTGATATCGAGCTGAAAACTTAAAAAAATATATTTACGTACGTTAATGTCTTAGATATGTGAAATCTGTCAATCCGCGCTACTTGGGTGTCGATGCCCTCATACCCTAAACTGGGATCTGTGCCCAGCTGTGGGATGCATAGAGAATGATACTTACTTGCAATGGTTCTGGTAAAAAAAATTGTTCTTTTCTGTACTTTGTGTAATGTGACTTAACACTACTTCTACCAAATGTGTCAAAGGCACTTTGAAATTTTAGCCTTAGATTATTTTCTAAGATTAATAGTTTCCGCTTAATTAATGTTGATAATTTTCGTGTGGTAAACGGTATAGTTATTAAGCGAGAAAGTTTTCCTTCAACGCATCCTTAATCTAAATTTACATTCATGGTACTAAGTATGCATGCACAAAAACGTGGCAGAAATAGTGTTAAAAACTGAGTCGCGGAACTAGACATTAAACTATCATGCTCGCTTCGAAATTGATAAACTCTGTCGATCGATCGTAAATACTAAAGTGGGTTTGTACGCCAGTTTCACGCGGCGACTAATAAAAGATTTGATTGACATTGGATAATAACATCCAGTATGAGTTATTAGGGCCACGTAAAACCTTTCTGTTGCATCAAATACCGGCAAATACCGCTTCCCACACAGAAGTGACGCTGGATATTCTTTTGCATTATTCTTCATTGACATCGGTGACCAGGGCCTTACCTTTAAAAGGTGGACGTAACTGCCAACCCTTGTTTACAGACAGTAGATTTTAACCCACTCTTACAATAAAAAAAAGTACTTTCTTTCGTTATATTTTTGACTGGCCCGGTGGTGCAGTGGTTACTCCTGACTGCAAAGCCAAAGGTCGTGGGTTCGATTCCCACCCAGGACGAAATATTTGTGTGATGAGCATAGGTATTTGTTCTGTGTCTGGGTGTAAATTATCTATATAAGTATATATTTCAAATTATATAAGTATGTATATCAATTGTCTGATTACCATAATACAGGCCCTGCCTAGTTTGGGTTCAGTTGGCAATGTGTGAGATGTCCCATAATATTATTATATTAAACTCACTTATGACATATAAAAAAAAAGTGAGCCGATTGAGCGGGCAACAGTTCGATACCTCCAATGGCGATGTCAATTTGTTACCACTTTTGTGAAATTTGCTGGCCATACAGCAATAGCGTGGCAACTTTAACGAGTCATTCAACATTTAAAAACATTTAAAGCCGAAAATGGGTAACGTCTACCGGAGGTGACCAGTTGTTTTCTAACAGCAATATACAGCCTTTCTCACGACTTCAATAGCGTGTATTTTCATTTTGCGTCATTGCATAAAATTCAGATTAAATAACATTTATCCAACAATTACATTGGTAATTAATTAATAATTCCGTGTAAGAGATGAAAATTGGGCAAATATTTTCTACGGTGGTAGAGCCACGCAGTTGCTTCCGTTGCTGAATGGGCCGGCTTGAACCCGATAAGTACCACGACCTCGTAGAAATTCGGCGTGAAATGGAAGAGTTTTAGTTACCACGTTTCGTCCGGTGAGTCATCTCCCTTCCGCCCCTCCTTCCTTCTCTCACTCACCTCCCTACCTCTGACTTCAACCCCTTACTTCCACCGCCTTCTAGCTCCCCTGACTCCTCCTCCAATCCTCTTTCAAGAATTCCCACCCTAATAAGGCTACGCATTTGCACATTCTATAATGTTGCGGATGTCTATGGGCGATGGTGATCGCTTACCATCAGGTGAGCCGCTTGCTCGTTTGCCAGCCTACTCCACGAAAAAAAAAACCTACTTCGATGTATAATATCACTGGGGGATATGTTGCTTCAAACGAGTTCACGTGAACCCCCTTTCCAGGAGTTTGGAGAGCCTGTCGAGTCGGAGAAGCCGACCAGCGAGGAGTATGCGGTGGCAAAATGGCTCAAGGCCAACGTGCCAACCAAGAAGACCAAGTTCCTCAATCATAACGTCGAATATTTCACCGGTAAGTTACCCCATTTAAAAAAAAATCGATAGCTTCTTTTCAGGAGAGTACTTAATTCACATGTTGCGTAAAAAACGCTGCCCCTATTGTAAGATAGAAATATTTTGTGTTATAGGGGCGTTTTACAAACACAGATTTTACACGGACAAACACCCAGATTCGAAGTAGTTGTTGTAGTTCGTATTAGTTGTAGTTAGTATTTGTAGTTCGTACAAATATTTGCCCCGGGTGGGAATCAACCCACGACCTGCGACGCTGAAGCCAATAGCTTAGCATCTGCGCCAAACGGTCATCAAATTACAATTACAAATAATTTTATGAGAACTGTATTTCTTTTGAAAGATACAGTAGAGACGAGCAATTCGTGTGCCTTACATTGTGCCCATTTTTTTTTACATTAAATTGTACTTTCATGAAAAATAGTTATTTCAAAATATCGTAGAATGTAGTTGAGAAAATTATTAACTAAATTCGACGTAATTGCATTCGCTGAGAATTCTTTGGAGGTTTAAATTAGGTTTTAAATCAAGTTTACAAATATACACCCACCAAAACATTTAAATTAAACGATGAAGTTAATAAGTACTAGACAAAACTCTTTGACAAAAAACATGGTATTATGCAATTACTGTAACTCGCAGACTTTATCTTCGTATGCTTATAGATGGCACACTTTCAATAGCAACATCAAGCGATGCAAATCTCTAATCTAGCCTTTCTTTAGGTGTTAATAGCGCAAAAAACAAAACAGTCTCGCTTGTTATGTAAACAATGATGCCTGCATTAATCTATAATTGTATACCTCAGGACCTACTAATGTGTTATTAATAACAACTGAAGTCACACCGCAATGTTTTTTTTATTTTTAATGACTCCTGCAAACTCATTCCATGACAATTTGCGTTACCAGCGTTCGAGATATAAATAAAATATTATTTTTAATAAACGTTTTTGCATAGAGTATAGTAAGCCCCCTTCTGCAATTTTTTTTATCGAAGTGACAAGACTGAAGTACATATAACTACATTTAATAATTCAAAAGTCTACTTCTTTTTTCTTCTGCGCAGAAAGGTTAATAGGAACTTTTTCTTTATTCCTCACACAAACAAAAAGTGTAGTGACATCGTTATTTTGCTTTTCAAGTTCTGCTTTTCTCTTCAAATCTATATCAATAAAACAAAATAAGGGTGTTGAATTTGCGATGTTATTTTGACTTTTCTTTTAGTCTTTTGACCTTGTTAAATTGGAGTATTTTGGGCTGGTAATCTGTCGAATGGGCACATCTGACTACTTTTCTACGGCACCTTGCAATTATAAAGTCGTAATTATAAGGTTGATTTGTGTTGCTATGTGTTCCAAAATTAATTCATGGGTTCATAAGATATGTTGTATGTAGTGGAGAGTTCTATATATTTGTTTTATATAAATTAGGAGGCAAACGAATAAGCGGCTCACCTGATGGTAAGCGGACGCCGTCTATTGATAATTATAACGTCAAGGGACTTGATGGGGAGGGAATTGCGCGTTCCCGGCCTTTAAGATGGGAATATACTTCTTGAAGATAACTATGTCTTAGCAGTTGTGCATGAGCGTCACTAACGATCACGCGTACGATTCCTGCTCTTTTTCATGGAGCCAGTGGCTCACTTGACGGTAAACTATTACCTGCGCACATTCGGTAGGAGGACAGAGAATGGAGGACCACCAGCTACCTCAGACACCGGACGAAACGCGAAAGCACGAACACTTCCACTTTTCTGTAAGGTCATGGTACATACCCAATTCGAGCCGGCCCGTTCAGCAGCTGCTACGCGGCTCCACCACCGAAAACTCTGCTCGACACTACTCTTACTCTGTTGGCGACTCTAAAAAGGAGAGGGTTGTCAATTTTTTACGCATTTTTTTTTTGTGTATTTAATCTCCGTCTACCTTAATTGCCAGTTATGCTATCCCCAAGCAGTAGTGTGCAATTAAAGTAAATCCCTGTGCTCCGGTTTGAAGGACAATGTTACCAGCGTAGTTGACATCTTAAATCTCTGAGTGGTGAGCGCAGCGCAGAGCCAAGCATGTTCTGTGTGGCACTAAGTTGTTAAAGGCAGGCGTGTTGCTCGTTTCGTTTCCAACAATTCATCATTCTGACGGAAGGCAACATTTTAAACAGTACTCAATTGTCATCAGGTACCAAGGCAGTGGACGCGTTGCTCACATCCAAATGGGCCACCGGCAAGAGTCCCATTTTCACCACACGACTGGAGGTCACGGACTTCTTGCATCAGATGCTCCTCCACAAATTGTTCCACAGAGCCAAAAAGGTACTCGACGACTATCCCATCCTATATTTTTAATCTATCTAATAACCACTTCGAGCGTATATTTTTCTGCATCTGGATTTGAATCAGAGTCAATAATATTTAATAGACATCGCAATTATTTTGCCTATGCCTTTGCCGTCTGACGTCACTTTAGATATAAAGAATAATGTCATTAGTCCTTAAAAGCGACTGTTTAAAGATCTTGAAGTAGTATCCTGTGGTAACCGAACCCACTACCTTCTTCCTGAGGACCAGATGAAATACAAAACTTTTGTTTTGTGAGAAAGTGGTACTTTTTTGGACTAGCTTGTCTTTTTGCGATGCAGCAAAAGCTCTAGTCTAGTTTACTTCTCCATTTTCTTTTTATTTTATTGCCACAAAAAATGGTCAGTGTTACTATCTCACTGGCTATATGCCAAAGATCACTGTGTAAAAGAGGGTTAAACTGACAAACACACTTAGATTAATATATATAAATACATAATATTAGAAGTTGTTGCTCTTCCATAGTGAAACTGTGTATAAATTTAAAATCTTCAGGTACCCGTAAGCGAGCAGGAGTTGAAAGGCAAGTCGAAAAAGAAGGAGTTGGAAAAGAGCAAGAGCGGCGATGAAAAGGACGGTGACAAAAGTCAAGCAAGTGCATGCGAGGGAAAGGTTAAAGACTTTCATGTATTTTAACTCTACCATCGGTCCAGTATTGGAAATTTCATGCATCCCTACAGTAATAACTTGGTGAAACCGTTTCTCTTTTGCTACTAATTTTCATTAATCTTAAACTTCTTTAAACTTACAGTGAATATTTTAGTGTGTGGTTTGTGAACAATTTTTAACTGATTTATAGCAGTGACTAATTGCATTTTGATGGTTAAATATTATATAGAAAGTTAAAAAAAGAAATCATCATATTCATTTTATGAATGACAAAAGAAACCCGTTTGACACAAATGCTAAACAATAGGCTTCAACACTGAAAGTCATGATTTAGATTCCCATTGGGGGTAAATATTTATATAAACTACAGATAATTACTCTAAATCTGAGAATCAATTTCTGTCAAATTAATTGTGTAACTCCCTTAAAATTTATTTTCCAATTTTAAATTGTATTTCATTATATTTAATTGCAGGAGGTAAAGGAGAATAAGGAGAAGGAGAAAAAGAAGCGCAAGATCAGGCTGGAGATGCATATGGACCAAGTCTTCCTGGACACTACAGATGCCTATGTATGGATATACAACCCGATGCCCTGGTACTACTGGCTGTGCGGAGCCCTAGTTGTGGTGGGGACAATCACTGTCTGCATGTTCCCCTTATGGCCAGCAACATTCCGGTAAAGTTCTCTATTTCCACTTACCATCATACCATTTAAAAAATTATTTTACCCCATGACAACCATTCACTCAACCAAATTAAAAAATAATATACAACTTTAAGCATTTTTACTTTGTGACTGATGTCACAACTGATGTAATAAATTCATCGTATTTTTAATAAGATTTAATGAAACGAGCAGTATGTCCACCTGGTGGCAAATGAGACTTTTTTATTTTGACATTTAAAAAAAAACTACTACCTACCTACCCTATTGAGCGATAGAAATATCTTGTGTTACAAGGCCATATTACATACATAAATTTCACATGGACACACATCCAGATCAGGAACAGTTATCTGTAGTTCATGAAAATATTTGTTCCGTTTGGGAATCGAGCCTACGACCTGCGACGTCGAAAATAATAGCTTGCCAACTGCGCTGCGCTTGCCATTCAAAGATTTAATTCTCTATCCTCAGTAACTGTGCTCACGAATTTCCTCTCAAACTGGAATACAGTAGTGTTTACATGTTTCTATCATTTATTTGACGGTCCCTATTGTGTAGTGGTTAGTGCTCCTGACTGCAGTGCCAAAGATCGTGGGTTCGATTCCACCTAGGTCAAAATATTTGTGCGACGAACAGAGGTATTTGTTCTGTGTCTGGGTATTCGTTATCTATATAAGTATGCATTTAAAAATTTATAAGTATGTATATCAGTAGTCTGATTACCATAGTACAGACTGCCTAGTTTGAGATCAGACGGCAATGTGTGAGATGCCCCATGATATATTACTATATTACTGTTTGACGGTACACACACACACCGTACACACCCCAGTAAGATTTTGCAAAAGAGTTCTGTCATTTTAATACATTGAAATCAGCACTGTGTATTAAAAATATTATAGATAAGTTTATTCTTTTTTTTTCGCAGCAAGGGCGTTTACTACCTGAGCATTGCGGCGGCCGCGTTCCTAGTTCTCATCATCGGCCTCGCTGTTGTGAGAGTGGTGGTGTTCTGCCTCCTATGGGTCCTGACTCTATCGCGTCACCACCTCTGGTTGTTGCCGAACCTCACCGAGGACGTCGGTTTCTTCGCTTCGTTCTGGCCTCTTTATAAGGTAAGCTTGTAGAAGCCTAATAGCGGAGTGAGAAGCAATTCGTTTGCCTTTGCTAATGCTGCACTCGTCATCCATTTCTTTTTTTTTAAAAACGTTGCCCCTATTGTAAGATAGAAATGTCTTGTGTTATAAGGGCGTTTTACATACGTATAAACAAATTTGTTTCGACAAATATCTCTAGTTTGTGCAAATATCTATCTATTTGCACAATAATTTTGCAATCGCCAATAACTTAGCATCTGCCCCAAACGGTCATCTTAATAATGCTCAGTAATCACAATTTGACTGAATTTAGCAAGTAAAAATTTTCTCTTGTGGATGTTATCATTCAAGAATAGTTTCAGTTTAAATTTTATTCACTATAAAGCTTCTATTAGATTGCATGATTGATTATAAAATAGAGAAGAGAATGTTTGTTTTAGCAATCATATAGGTTCCAAATTATGATCAAATAACAGGTAAATAGTATTAATTAATTCATTGATATATCCTAGATAACTACTATGTCATTAAAATTTAATACGATTGCATACTGTTATTTAATCTGATTACATACAGTTAACAGTATCATACAAATTAATAGTATTAATTTACCTGTAAAAAGTAATTTTCAAAGCCAATTTTTCCTCAATATACCCCCCATTGATTAGTAAAAGCCTTCTCTGTAGAGAATTGATGGACTTTAAATATTAAAATAAATATTATTTTTATCGTTTCCTAACTATCCAAGTTTCTAAATATCTTTGATTTTAATGCAGATTGCCAATTGTCAATAAAAGCAAGCAATCTTCTATTAAGCTTCGCTTTAATTAATAATATAAATCAATAATTGAGGTGCTCAGTAAGCCAATTAGTTTATTATATTTAGATAGTCTATGGAGCTGAGCAAGTAAACTATGTTTCAAGTATCATAAAGATTTTAGGTCTTTAATCAATGAATTGATATTTTTTACTTTTGCTTACAGTACGAATACCGCGGTCCCGGTTCCGAAAGCGAAAAGTCCACTAAGAGCAAGAAGAAGCGCAAGAAAGACAAGCAATCGGATGACGAGACGGAGGAAAAGGCGCCGTTGCTCGAGAAACGAACCGGGGAGCCTCCGCAGAAGGAAGCCCCTATCGTCACTGAGCCTGTCGGGTATAGAGAGATTCCTGCCCAAGAAGAAGACACCAAGTCAGTTATCATTCTTTGATTGAATTTTTCATTATTTTGTGTCGAATTGTGTGGATGTTTTATTATTTTTGTATGAAGTGTGTGAAAAAGTGTCTGATTGTATATTATTGTTCTTCTTTAAAAGACATGAAATTATTTCCCATATAGGTAAAAATTTCCTAAAAGATTCAAGTTATTTAAGCGTCATTCAATCAAGTGCTGTGGTACATTGAAAATGTTAGTGATGGGGCTGATTATTTGTAGACCATTCTACTAGAGAAGTACCACATTGTTAGCTAGTCATTCTCCCTTTAGAGTTTCCCATGAAAGCTTTACTGAATTCCCACTTAAGCAGTTCCCACAGAGCAGTGTTCCAGATATTTTTGTTCACAGAGTCTACAGTCAGTGGAGTCAGAGACAGGTGTAATGCAGAATAAAAACTTGTAACAAGAACTTTGCTTGGAACACTTAGGATTTTTGTTACTATTTAATATTACTTACCCTCGACTCGCTTGCCCTTATTGCTCTTTATCTCTACTGTTATTTTTTAAAGGATATTTAAACATGTATTTAAGTGAAGAGGCACACCACAAGGCTTTTTTTTTTAATGCAATCGGCAGACAAACGAGCAAGCGACTCGCCTGATTGTAAGTGATTACCTTCGCCCGTGGACATTTGCAACATTACGAAAATGCGTTGCCAGCCTTTAAGGGGAATATTTTCGAAAGAGAATGGGAGTAGTAGTGAGAGAGCCATCGGCCACCTCACTCGCCGGACGAAACGCGGACGTAAAACCACTTCCACTTTACGCCGATTTTCTGTGAGGTCGTGGTACATATCCGGTTCCACCCGGCGTATTCAGCAGCGGGTGCAGCTGCATGGCTCTACTACCGTAAGGTTTCTTTTTAAAAAACGTTAGCCCTATCGCAAGATAGAAATATCTTGTGTTATAAGGGCGTTTTACATACATAAATTTTACGCGGACATACACCCAGATCCGAAAGAAATATCTGTAGTTCGTACAAATATTGCCCCGGGTGGGAATCGAACCCACGACCTGCGACGCCGAAGCCAATAGCTTAGCATCTGCGCCAAACGGTCATCAATTTTTGTTGTCACTTTGTATTGGTATAAATTTTTTTATACTACCTGACAATCTTTACAAGTGATGTTAATTAATTTGCGATATAAATCACTAAAAGGTTTTTGCTGTTGCCACTTGCCACTGCGTTATACTCATCCTTGTCTATCACTAATCAACTCCATGGTATCATTACAACGGTTCCTGACGGTACCATATTTAAAACGAGATACCCGTCCACAATGTGTTTGCATTAGCTGACCATATGTATTTAATTCGTGTATTAAACTGAGCAATGTAAAATTTCCAGAGAGGATGTCCCCGATGTCCAGACGGCTGACAAACTGTCCGAGTCGGAGTCAGAGAACAGTCAGCGGTCATCAACGGACAGGGATTTCGAAATGGTTGAACCTGACGATATTGAAGGCAATGAGATGCACCAAAACCCCTAGGGTTCGGTCCCAGCTGCGGGAGGTTACAAAACAACTCAATATTCAACTAGTATCACTCGATTCTAGAACCCAAAGGTTCTTCCCCTTTAAATTGCGCACCAGAAATTGCACATACCCTAATATTGTTAATGGGTGCAAGGTCGGTCACAACAAGTGCGTTTTGAATATATGTATGTTGTGATAATACTGGACTTTCACATTGCACTGTGAAATTATTTTATATTTAAAAAATTAATTTCGTAATGTATATTTCCCTTGTCTATATACTTACTGTGTATACTTATAAATGTTTCAATGCTCCAACATGCTAATTGTTTTTTCTATATTATTATTTCATACATGTTATTTACCAAGCGTCAAACTTATTAACTATTTGAACATCATTCTTGTGTATGTTCAGAATGTTTTTCTTTTACATAGATAACATAAAATTAATTGAATCTATATGAATTTATATCTGAAGACAAATGTTATTTTATAAAATTTATCTTTATATAAATATTATGCATTTATATTTGTTTGTTTAAACAATGCAATGTTTCTTTCGACTGTTCCATTCTGAATAACAGTGTTGTTTGCGACCGACATTTTTAATTTAGAATTAATAAATGAGGTTTGGTTTGTCAAATTTGCTTCAAGAACCTCACTCTTGGAGTTTTAATGATAGAATTCAGAGGTATTCCAGAGTTTAGCATGCCTTGTGCATTTCTGTGTAGACATTAATATAGGCTCCATGGAATAGGTGAAATATTGCATCTTTCTAAGCTATTGTGATCATAGGTTTATAGTTTGGGACATTTTACATATCTATACATAAAATAACAAATATTTGTAATTGACAGTAAATGGAATTCACAATCCCGTTGTGACACAAACTGAAAATATTCTATAAATAAAATGGTGTAGCTAAATGAAATCTAGCTTTCTCTTTGTGTTTAAAGTAGCATCAGAATGGATACATCCCTAACGACATATTGGGGTATATTGAAATGGAATTATTACGTAATGAATTTTCATTAATACTTTTCTTTTTTGTAATTAACAAATTCTTCTTCGTCTACTAGAGTAGATTGTTGCAACAAAAATATTTTCGATATAATATATGTGAATTATCAATGGTATCAGACAGATATATCGATATTTTATTAAATTTTACAAAGTACACGAAAATTATGTTTAAATTATCGTACTTTAGAGTTTTATATTTTGTGGTGACGCGTCAATTGGTAGATGGGAATAATTCTTGCCAACATTGAATCTTTTTTTTTTAATCTAAATCGATTAATTATGGTGAAATGGTCATGGTATTTATTAGTAGAATATATATATAATGAATAGGTAAATCGATTATATATACCCGTTGTCATGTCCCAACTAAAAACCTACGACTTGTGTAGCGTATAGATGTGATTTTTAGACAAATTATTAATAAAAGATAATCAAATAAATAAAATGTATGTTAATTTAAGAAATCCGCATTGGGAATTATATTTAATTGCGTCGAAAACAACAGGTTTTTGTGATTCAACGTTTTGGTGCTTACGATAATTATGTGACATTGAATTAAAATTAGAGAAGGCTCTTAGCGCGTGAGGTCGTGGAAATAATTTGATTTTAGACTTATGGATATGTTAGATACGTAGTCGATTCGATTCTTTGTCGCCAACTGATGACATTGAAATATTCTATGTTATATGCGAACTCGTTAAGAGCTTTCGGTGGTCCAACATTAATTTGGGATTACGTGCATTTCTTTTTGGTACGCGTTATGTTTTGTAAATACGTTCCTCGCGTCGTGTCTTTAATCGGTGTTATGCGACGATGTATTATCAACGTGGTTCAACGTTACGAAATAAAACGATATACTCTTTTTAATCGTCTTTCATTTCTAGTGGACATTGCTGAGTTATATATATATATATATATGTCATACTTACTATTGTACTATTTCTACTATTGTACTTGCTTCGGCAATACATATACTAAAATTGGAACGATACTATACTATCATATCTATTTCAAGATTCAACTTGTGAAAAATGTAATGATATAGATATATATATTTTCTAAAAAAAAGAAAAAAAAAAGTTAAAAGTCCCGCTGAGTTTCTTTCGCCTGTTTTAGGACCTGTTAATCAAATGACGTCAAAAAGTGATTGTAAAATCCAATTCTGAATAAAGAATTTTTGACTGACTATATATATATAATGTATATAGACGGTCTTTTTATTAAATAAATATGCCTCGTCGGAAATGGAGAAATAAATTGAAACTCCAAAAAACTTGAAATTTTGATTTAATTCGCGGAGTGCAATACAGTCGTGTTGGGTGATCAAATGGAGAATACGTTTTAAATTAATTTTGACACAACAGCAAAAATTGTGTTGAGAAGCAATGACGTGGATGAAATCCTTGGCTGCTGTGCTTTTCGTAGGCGTATTATTATGTTTAGGTGCCGACAAAATATAAAACAAATGTTTGAAACGAGAGAATCATCTTACAAAAGTCTCAGAGCTTAATGATTTTTTAATATTTTTAAACCTTGCAACTACCTTTAGTTGAGAATACATTTAAAGTTTTTGGAATTATTGAAAAATTACAGATACAAAGTTTAATCGTTATTTTTATTGCGTTCATATAAAGACAATTTGCAATTACACTTTTGCTTTAATGTATACATATGTATAATGTATACGTATGTAGGAAAATAATAAAAACACATAGTCGAGCAGTTTGCACGAATTTATTGGTATCCATAAAACTATAGTTACAATTTGCCTTATTTAACTATATTGAAATCTTATAGAATACACATTTACAATTATAGAATATACATTTAAATTCAATGCTATACGTATTTATCTCTCAAACAATTCGTTGATATTTTGAAAACATCACTATTCTATTAATAAAAACTAATTAAATTTCTATTAGACATGACAAGAATATTGTAATTTATAGGTTACCACGTTTCTCTTGTTCTAATTCAATAGATTCGAAAAGCGTCTTGAAGTTGCCAGCACCAAACCCCTGAAAGGTTAAAAATATATACAAAACCTATTACTTTTATGAATCTCGATATGGATGATTTAACCGAGTAGTGTGTGTTATTGCATGTGCTTGTGTGTGTCAGCGCATATGTCGTTCATAATAAGTTTCCATACTGCAAGTTCGTATCAAAATCAGTCAACACAAGACACCACATTGACAGATCACTCGTGCCAAAAATCGTTCATAACAATGCGAACTTATCTCTATTTTTTTATTTTTTTTTAAACTGCCCTCATTGTAAAATAAAAATATCTTGTGTTACAAGGACGTTTTACGTACATAAATTTGTCACGTAAAAACGCCCAGATCTAGAACAATTATCTGTAGTTTGTACAAATATATGTCCCGGGCGGGAATCGAAC
>DWHO01001940.1:0-14239 GCA_018247575.1 Eurytides lysithous rurik | reverse complement strand
TTTACGTAGTCGATTGCAGGAGTGCCAACGACGAGACGGAGCACATCTCGACGATGTCATTTTTAAAAAATAAATTTAAATAAATGATAATTACGTTAAATAAATCATAAATAAAATAACATTTGTACTTTTATTTCTAGACATGTTTCAAAAGTGCAAAAATTTTTGGCCCATCCTGTACTTTATAAAAGATTCAGAATGCTTTTTAAAATCATATTACTGTAGATGTTATAATTAATATTTTTAGACAGCTATATACATCATCCAGTGATGTGCACAGAAAATTGAACGCGTTTATTCATTTGATTTGATAATCATTATATTATAAACAATGAAACAAAGTGTCTCGTTAGTTTTTATTTCATTTATTTTTACATCTAAAAAATATTTCGGCTTGAATATTAATTAATTTAAAATTTTACTCTCTAAGGGATGGACATTATATCACATACAATTCAACAATGAAACATATATACTATAAAAATATGTATATGTACTATAATATAATATTAAAGTCAATGTATTAATAAAGTTTGTACATTAAGAACCGGCATACATTTACATTTTTCATATTTTTACGCTTATTAATACTGATGTAAAACATATTTCCATTTAAACTTATTATAAATAAGACAACAATTGAGCAATTTCATTAAGATCTTGAGGGACGGATTCATGGTAGCATACGTACAGCTCTCTGGACTCTGGTTCACTAAAGACTCGGCTGTAAGATGAAATCAATCGTTTGTATACATAATAATCATTTTTTTTTTTGCGATAAATATAACTGATGATGTCCTACTGTTTAATAGGTTGTACCATTTAATGTAATGTTTGAGAGAAAGTGATTCATTCAAAATTAGATTTAACATGTTATAATGGTTTACAAAGTTTATTTAAAAACAGATGCCAAACATCATACACATGTATGTTGGATTGTAAATATACGCGATAATTTAAATTTACCGATTTGCATTATATTGAATCTGGATGATTCTGGAAATTTGCCCATATCACGGATTTTCTTTTTTGTAAAAGTAAAAAAAAAATCTATTTTAACATTATTTGTTAGAAAGTTTGTTCAGTGTGGTAATTATTGATATGTGCGATGTACATAGGCATTTCACAATTGGTTACTGGTAAATTGTTTCATTTTCTTTTCTCGTAAACAAACAGCAAGACATCATTGCATCCAAGCAGTGCAAAAGTTATCAGTATCATTGCTCCTCTCTGTGATCTTATACTGTTAGGGAGTGAGTTATTTATTTAATTAAACATTTGGATTCAGTGCCAAACGCAGCTGCGTATATATAAGTTCCAGTGATAGTGACCAGGAAAATTGAGCGTATATATGTATACGCTTATGTTGCGAATGGATTAATAAATGTATAACATACAATATGTCAACTTCTGATGAATTTTACTACTAAAACACATTCAGTTGAATAGGTTCATTTATTTACATTTTAAGTATTTAATCATATTATTGTCCAATGTGGTGAAAGCCATTTATAAATTATTAAATTACTTGAAAAATGAACAGCCAATAATGAAAAGCGTGGTAAAGTGGAATGGTGGTGCGTGCAGATTTATATGGTAAACAGAGTAAATTAATTAATTAAAATAAAATAATATTTATTATTATATTCATACCCAACAACCCAGAACAAAAACGGTTCTGCATTCTTTTTGCTTATACCCGATTGGCTCAGTACTTCCTGTGGCACCTCAAATAGCATACTGTACTCTCTGACAGCCACGAGAATTTTATTCATCGGATTAGAAGGGGCATAGTTCTTCTTAAATCTGAAAGTAACAAAAAAACATTCTCTTAATCCCAATATCAAAGGATGAAAGTATGCTTAACCGATTCGGCTTAGAGGCTTTGCTCCTCACCCAAAAGATGTATGATAGTATATTTCATAACATTGCTCTGCTAATCAGATTACTATACATACATTGCAGTTTCGTACTAACAATTTAATAAATCTGGCAATGCAGAGGTATCAAACCGACTTACTTTGCAAGAGTACTTTTCATTTAGTAAAATCGGTACTCGAAAATGTGTTACATTTGAGGACACAAAACTAGATTTGTTTTAATGTATTTAACTATGAAACTACCGAATGTAATCTGAATAATCTATTAAAGTACAATTTCATCTCCTATAACTACTTTTCTAGTCAAAGTCGTGAAAATTAATTCATGTGGTTTTACTTTTGTTTGTATGTTTCTTATAATAACTTGAATGCATCATACTTTATACTGTATTGCAGTACTTTGTGTATCTTCTTACAAGCTTGTCGAAATGTTCCAACAATGAATGAGTATAAAACATTATTAGCTTGCTTTTCGATGCTCTTAACAGGAGCTATCAGAACTCCTTTCTCGGATTCGAGCTGTAGGAAATGAAAAAGGACATTCTCTTCACCTGCAGTTATTCTGTAATTGAAAAATTACAGTAAATTTTAAATAGAAACAAACATATTTTTCTAATCTAGGATATTAGCAAAGTTTTTTATAAGTAATTTCAAAATTTGTTAAAGCCAAAGATTCAGATAAGAGTTATGTTTTATACATGACAAGTTTTTTTGCGACAGAATATTTAGCAATGATGTAGACTACCCTAAATGGACCCCGCAAGTTATATACACATAGAATTATAAAAGTATTTAAATATTTCAACAGTTTTTAAAATGTTTCACCTGTGGGCTGTGACCTGATTAATTTCATTTAGCAAGCTCTTTCTGATGTCCATCATGTCCATATTACCACTGGCTCTGCTTGTATCCTAGGAAAATATTGATTTAATTTTTCGTTTTATATTACATAGAACATGCACATCATATATTCGTCTATAGTATACTGTTTATTTTATTTATAAGCCTAATTGGATCTATAGTAGTGAGATCCTAATACATTGTAAAAAAATAATATTATGAGTTACTAAGTATGTTTATTTATTTAAAGGCATTAAAATGTGTCAACTGTACACACAACCATTTTGTTTTTACACAATGTTCTTATACATACACCCAAGAAGCAACTTCAGATATGGATCGGATATGTAAGCAATATATTTCCAATTGCCTGTATCCAGTCTCTGCAACGAAGGAATAATGAAGTCTGAAGAACATCATATATCTAATATTTCTTTTATCATTCTTAAATATACAGGTTGCCTCACACGTTAACACGTTGTATGCGGGACACGTACTAGTACGTTTTTTGACGATTGATACTTCAGCGCGGGTCACAACATGGTTTATTTGTGGGTACAAAAATAACAGTATATAAAGGAAAACGAAGCCGAATATATATTTCTATATATTATCTATAGCCGAATATATATTTCTATATATTATATATAGCCGAATATATATTTAAATATATAATTTCAATATAAAATACGAAAAGTTGATTATAAAATTAACTAATTTTTAATCTATTGAGATTTAGCTGAATAACTAAATTTCCGCTGCAAAATGTACCAAAATGCTAACAATGTGTTAATATTTAATCTAAGTGATATTTCTATAAATCAATATCAATGCTTTGTTTGGAAATTGTTAACACTAATAGATCATCAGAATAAGGTCAATCATAGAAAATTAATCAAATAGAAAATTAATGTAATCAATCATATTGATTACAATAATTTTCTATTCATTCATTTTTATATCAACCTTATTTTTAATTCTTATCTTCCTCCTCATTGATTTGACAATGACAGATAAGCAATTAAACATCCGACTTAATAATAATATTCCATTTTAAAGAAGTTCAACAAGTTAGCAAACTCACGCCACCTGTCTATCCCAGTCAGAATCAGAGCCTGAAGAGTCTCTTCGGCACCTTTGTTCCCTGTCTGCTCTTCTTCCAGTTATTCTCTCTTCGCTCATTTCACTAAAAATATTATATAATCGTTAATTTCTTGTATTTACATCAATATTTAAACATAAAATAAAAGTATCTTCAAACATACAAATCAAAGATCATGATTCTTGAGGTTCACTAATGCTTAGAGAAGGCAGATAATGGGGAAAAAATGTAGTTATATACAACTAACAAAAGTGGATTAGACGAGAAGTAAAGCGACACAAACTATTACTCACGGACAAACACATTACTTTGTTAAACTCTGAATTTATAACGCTTAACAAAAAAAACATGGTTTTTAATAAATTATAGCTTACTCAACAAAGTGGTGCGGCCACCATACATAGTTTATAAATATTTACACATATACCTGTTGCTTTTTACACTATTAGAGTCTTCCGAATAGGTTATGTCCAAATTACTGGAATGTCTGTAGCTCTTTTGAGCAGTGTACCATTGGCTGTAAAGGCTGTGGTGGCTTCCACTGTGATAAATGTTCATTGGGCTTTCTGAAGAACTTGGGCCCGCATTAATTTGGTCCGTTGAATTGTGACGTCTCTTCAAATCCGGTTGAGACTTCGATAATTTCAACGTAGCCCCTTTCAGCATGTCTGTTTTGAGGGCTGAAAGGAAGTCAAAAGAAACTTATTGCATTTTATACTATATCCAAAAGATTGTATTTTGTACTTAACTAATTATGTATATTGAAACAAAACAATAATATAGAATTTTTTTAAATGATTTATTGGAAATCAATAGATAAGTTTATGAATTATAAGCAACATAATTAGAATATTTTGTTGCTCATATTTTATAAAGTTAGATGATACTGTACTCATATTTAGGACATTGAATTGACAATTGAAAACAACTTTCTTTTCTATAACTTAATTTTTAATTCTCATCAAAAATCATATGAACAACTCCTGCACAACGTAATAATAGCGGCAAAAGGATTGTCACAAATATGAAATCGCAGACACAAAGTACATCCAAACTCACAACTATTTGTGGATCAGACAGATGATAATCTATAGTAGGTATTGAAATATTGTAGGTATAGGTACTAAAATTTTGACTTTCACCCTAGTAGCAAAGGAGTGCTTTTCTAACATTATGAGTCTTCCAGACATAAATGACGCTTCAATAATATACATACTAAGATTGCTATAGCACAGGCATTCTTACAGCTGTTGTCTCGAATTTTTCTTCCACATTTGGTTAGGTATTCAGGTGACGTTTCGACTTGTGGCAGAGTGTTCGAAGAAAACCACGAAGCAAGGTATTTATCGAGCCCTACTTCATAAAGCAATTCTAGACAACTCTCACATTCTTCCACATAAAATGGGGAAGGAGATGTTACCCCAATTGCCTGTTAAATAAAGTAAATTATTAGAAAAAAAAACAATATCTATGAAAGCAAACAACTAGTTTTACCATATAATAAATATTTATCTCCTGTGTCAATAAGTTATCCAATAACTAGTATATTTGATTTAACACAAAGCAATTTTAAAAATTGTCACTTAAAATTTAATATATATATTGCATATAATGGAGACAAAATAAAACATGAAAATATTGATCAACTTACATCTTCTGTACATCCCCCAGCTTCCATAAGTGTTGCTAATATAAAATGACCCTTACCTACAACTAAAAGGAACCAACGGCCATCTGGTATTCTACGACAAACAGAATAATTTATTAGCTTAAGTTAATAAGTTGTAACTGATGTAATAACGCATATAATGCAGTGGCGGTAATACCATACAAGCCCAAAAGCCCGGCTTGCCCTACTAAGGAGTAAAATTTATAATTCTTAACTAGCACATAATTCCCGCAACACTCGAATAACAACAAAATTAGTCGGGCATTTGGGCTTGTATGGTAGTACCACTACGACTATAATGTTACAATTGATAAAGCCATACCTATTTTCGTTCTTATCATTTTTAGATTGCATTCTATGTTCTTTCACATACACTTCTTTCCATATTACAAGTTTTTCTAATTCCTTTTCTGCACTCAGTTTCAGCACACCATTGAATTTAAGGAATGCACTTATCTCGATCAAATCCTCGTCGCGTAAATGAGAACTTAAAAGTTGTCCAGAATAGTACAAACTTGCTCCAATCACAGTGTAAAGTCTTTGAAAATTTTCTACATCATCAGTCTATAATTTTACAAAAAAATTATATCAAATTCTGTTTTGCCATGTCACCCTATGTCTCTTACGAATACACATACCCATTCTCTATAATCAGCTGCCTCTAACTCGGTTATTGCATCATCAACTTGTATTTTAACTTCCAAAGGTAGGATAACTGAATGTGACGCTAATACATCTTCGAACAGCAATGAGTGTACTTTACCATTGTGTTTACCCATATTCTTTTCATATTTATCAAATAATAAGTGAACGAAAATACGTGAAAACAGACCATCTAATTTATCAACATTGTTAGGCTTAGTAAAGCATGACTTTAAAGAACCATATAAAAGTTCTAAAACCCTGACAATTTCCATGATCACTTTTTTTGCAGAAAATAAATCTAAATTCTTATTAGGAATAGCTAATAAAAGTAAATCACTGAAATATGATGCATATGTGACATTAATTAAAGTATTATTGTATAGAACACTTGATACTATAGGTTCACTCATTCCCAATGATTTCGGTGTTAAATGATTTAGAGTAACATATGCTCCTCTGGTATTATAAAGAAAGTTCTGATTATAGGGGCGAGGATAGCAATAGAGAACTCCTTTATCGTCATTACTCTGATATTCTATATCATTACAACATATATAAAGAATGGAACACATAGAATCTTTTAATACTTGTGTTAGAGAATTTTCAGGTGCATGTTTCATTAATAATAATTTCACAATGTCATAGTAAAAACCTTCAGTCACCACTAAAAAAGTCAGCTTGGGGCTATCTATGTCTTCAATAACCCTTTGCAGAACATTGTTAATATTATATGAATTAACTTCAATTCCATTTATCTTTGTCAAATAATATCCAACTTTCACTCTTGGAACGTATATTGCTTTTGCTTCTGTTAAAAAGTTTGCAACAACTAAAGTTCTTCCATCTGAATGAGTTTCTACACTTATTCCAAATAATTTTTCAATTTGACAGTTTTTCTCACTACTGAATATCATATTTTTGCTGACCTGTGAAATAATATGTTGGAATATAAAAAGAAACAATATTATCACATCATTTTCAAAACTCAAGCTATAAATTGAGAATTAACATAAATTTGTAGTTATTTGGTTGATGCAACCAAGTTGTTTGTTTTTAAGCCAAATAGCAAAAGCACCTATTTTTACTTTTTTTAACTATCAAAACCAATTATGTACATGCAAATTATTAAAGAAATAGACTTATAAATAATAAATATATATATATATATATATTTATTAGTAAACAAATAAAAACACATACCTGAATAATAACAAATTTATTATTATCTTCTGTACTGTTTTTAGTATTAATAACACAATGACTTTGGCCAGTTTCAAAGTTATGTTTAGAAACAGAATTATCACATTTAGCTTTGCGATTTTTTAGTGCCTTAAATATTCTTCCTGTAAAATTTTATAGCATTTTAAAGAGAAAGAATATAGGATGGATGACTTAAAAGAAAGAATGAAAACCCACACATGGGCTTAGTGCACAACTCTTCAAGGAAGTATGAAGATACCAATGATCTACCCAATGGTAACATAAAGAGAATCTACATACATTATATGTGAGCAAAGAAATCCAAATCAAATCAATTATAAATTAGCATCATAATTACAAAATCACATATGATATTTATAAATATGGCTGCTTGCTTTTTGTTACATAATTTCCCATAACATGATAGGCAATAAGCATTATTGATGAATCACATCACATCATCACAACATTAAAAAAATATCCAAGAAATAGAAAATTTATTATATGTATTATATGTATAATTGTATGCAAGATTGACCCTACAAAAATTTCATTTTTATTAGTCCTTGAATGTTAAAGAAACTTTTCACAACTTCTTAAAATCAAATAGGATATTTTTTTATTAATATATTTTTCTAATTTAAGTTTTTCAATATTAACTTTATTTGCTAATTATAAGTATAAATACAGTAGCCAATGTTTATTAAAATATATGTTATTAAATCTGTAATTAATCATTATTATAGCTTCGTTGTTTACCTTTTGTAGATCGCCTTGTAGAAGCTCTTTTAAAATCACTTCTTAGTTTAAAAGTTTCACAGTTCTCCAGAAGCGGAGTGTTCATTTGATGATCTTCATTGTCACTTTTTACTTTAATAAAAACCAATTCTCCATCTTCTCCAATATCAGAATCCCACTCAGGGACAGAGCTGTAAATAAAGGTAGCAATTATATATTATGCCTTTAAACTAATTTATGGATTTAATTCCATATTAATTTTGTTTTTAAATTCCTAACATTTGGAATACTTAACAAGGTTCGTGTTCATAGTAAAGACTAGTTTTTATTTAATAAAATTATTTTATTAATAACAGTCAATATAGCAACACAGCCAAGGATAGGTAAGTAATTTAACGATTGATGTATGTATGTATGAAATTTCTATAATGTGCCGATTTCGTTAATCTGCTTCTATTTAATGTCATGTAATGAAACAATGTTATAGGCAAGGTTTGTACAAATAAAAACACAGGTACTAGTAATAAAAAAGAAGATTCGAAAAGTAGGTTAAAAGTTTTTAAATTAAATGTAGTTGGTCCCTGATAATTGTTATCGTGTACTAGAATTTACCTTTCTGAATCAGAATACTTCGAGTCGTCAGAAGAATTAGTCCAATCGTTATCCGAATCGCAAGGGGATTCATAATGAACTTTATTTTTGAATTTATTCATTTTATTCCATATAGTTCGACAAAATAAATTAAAATAAGAGTACAGTAAATATTTTTAGGAGTAACTGTAAAAAGTTTTGTGATTTTTTACAAAGTTGTTATTATGACCAAGGTAGTTTATCTTTCTGCCAATTTCAAGCTGAATGATTTAATTTATATCGTAACGTTTCCTTAAGATTAAATAACACGTATAGCATCAAAATCTTTTTAGGGAAAATAATATTATCATTATAAAAATATATAATACAGTTTTATGAGATCATGTATAATGACTGAATAATAACTTTGTAATATGGCCTTAGTAGTCAAACACTGATGCTTTTAGCGTAAGTGGCTCTAGAAAGTTTCATCGGATTACTGGACCCGGAGTAATACTAAGTTTCCATGGTTTAGACAGACACCATGTCCTGAGGGGTTATGCATGAAGTCAGACGTGTTTATAGAAAAAACTGAGGGTATTGTGGGCTAAGGGCCGTTGGGGACCGGTGTAAGCTGCGACGACCGTTGACTGTTAGCTATCAATCAAGTCAAAAAAGCTGGTGACAATGAAAATCATCCCGCAGCTCGCATATAGTAAGTGTACGTGGTGTGAGTAGTATCGCCGTGCTTGGAGGCGAACTCTCACTACCATGTTTTATAAGCTACTGCGATTTTCATTAAGTTATGGAGAGTGAGCGGACGGGCCCCCGAAGAATCGATTTATGAAATCCAAAATGCACGATATGCAAGGACGAGCGCACGCTTTATTTAAAATGAGACTATATATTAAGGACATTTTGCTCGAAGTGTTAATAAGTTTATACCTTTAATTTATGATTAAATTTCATTAATTTACGTATATAATGTAAATGAATGAAACTTACACAATTATGTACCTCTAAAGTAAACGTTTGTCATTTGTCGCTATAGATCTAAGAGAACCCTTCGAATGACTCGTGTGTTGTGGTGTCGACTTATGATGTCGTTTCCTTTCGAGCAGTAACTACCGCGGTAACTAGGAGCATTGTGTATGCAGGGAATGCCACCCAATTTAAAACCTCCGTCGGAGTGGTGAAAGCGAGCCTGGGAAAGCCCTCGGTTCTATGAAGTGACACAAATACGATACGCTTGACTTAACAAAGCACAAATATGCTATTAACTGACGTTCTTTTTAACCTGGATTGAGCGATAGGGATTGACCTATAGACATACAGATAATTATTTGTTTATAAACTATTTCCACTATTGTTTACGTGCTCAGCACAGAAAGCAGGATGGAATGTATGGATTGATGAGTATAAAGCTTCTTTTTCTTAATAACTGTTTCAGTGATATCAATCAGAGATTTTGTAGCAATCTACAAGTAAGATGTCATTTAATTCTGTTCCTGAGATAGGGTTATCCAAGCCAAGCGAAAAAGAGATGGCAATAATGCTCTTGAGTGAAAGTATATATAAGAAATTACCTCAATTCTAATAAATAATAATGATAATAATTCTCATACATTGAAAGCAACAACGGCTAAAACAATTTCTGAAATATGTATTTAAGTAACGTAGGAGATTTTACTGTAGAAAATACTGTAGTAGATGTATTATTTATGAATGTATTGTTTTGTGTCTTTGCTGGGTTGCAAACATCATAAAATTCTGGTATTTAAACTGCAACTTCTAACAATTGACTTTTCTCTGACATCATGAAAAGTTTTCTTTTAATGACTTAATATACAAACATGTCGGCAGGACCTTAATAATCTCAATTAACAATTTATCATCACTAATATAATCATGAATACCTACAATTCTTTTAACAATGTTTAATATATCTCACATGTTTTGATCATAATGGAAGCAGAAAAATTCCGCAATAATGGATATTATCTAATAGATTCGTCTAATAACTTATTATTTTATAACGCGAGTAACACAAACAATGGACAAAGCGTAAGTGGCTCTAGAACGTCTTGTAGGAACAGCTTACAAGAAGATAACGTAATCTTCAGGAGAACTTCGCCTAATTCAAGAATTGATGACGCTTCTATAAATCTGCAATCAGCCGAAACAATAAATCCCGAAAATCAGGTAAGAGAAGCAATATCAACTTAAAATTTTATACCGCCCACTAACTTCTGCAGTTGTTAATGTTATAGAAAAAAATAGGTGACTTAAAAGACAGTACCAGAAAGTTGTTGGATATATTACACAGAATTTCACTTGACATTCGTCACTCAGATTTAAAAGTGCGTGATATAACCCCAAGATATATTTTTAAACCAATACAGCCTCATGTAAGTAATTGAAGGTTTCAATATAACAGAGAATATATGAACTATGTAATTATTTTAAACAAAAATAAGAATTAAATACAGATATAATTTATTTGGTCCCTTTCTGGATCGGTTCCAATAATAATATTTGTATGGTAATAATGGTATTTGAGTTTATAAATTTTTTGATCGTTTTATAAAATTTAAATTAATGAAATTTTCCTTTTCTATCACCTAGGAGATTACCTAATCTAATCTAGTTTAAAATTATACCAACACAGCCTCAACATTAAACTCGTATGATTCGGCGTTATGTACTTTTTCTTATATTTCCTCTATTATTACCGGATGGTGTAAAAAACTAAACAGGAGAATGGAGAAGAATGCTCAATTTACAACAGATTGACGAGAAAATGTCAATGCCTGAACAGCAGCTCGTATAATGACTTTATACTACAGTTTAATGAAAATATTAAACATTCAACATGTGATGTAGGCGAAATTATCAAAAACATGAAAATTGTGAAAAAGTTTATTTACATGGGAGATGGATACACTCGAAATGCTCTGTTATTTTTAAGGGAAGTGCGTACTTGTATTATTTTTAACCCTCACTAATATTATAAGTTTAAAAGTGTTTTTGTTAGTTTGTCCTATTTTCATGCAGAAATAGGTCTACAGGTCAATGACTTTTTGTATACGTATAGCTCGTAAGACGATAATTAACACAAGCTACTTTTATTCAGAGTAAAGAAAAAACCCTGAATTGAAATCTACACCTCTCTTTTCCGTCACATCCTACGTAGTAAAATTTTCATGTAGATTATCATATTGTTTAATGAAGTTAATAGATAGTTATCAAACTTTGCTATCAAATTAGGCCTTTCCTGTGATTGTAAATAAAAAACGGCGTACAAATTCTGATTGCGCCCCTAGTAGAAAGCACCAAGGGTTCGGATTTTTGTTTATACAGCAAGATTCACCATTCATCACAAGTGGTATAAAATTAGCTCTGATCAGGACATCATCCAACTGTTTACTCCGTTTTAATTAAAAAGATGGGAGAGCTTTTTTTACTCATTGCTTACATAGAAAATTTATAATACCTTGATCAATGACATCTTATCCCAAAACATCGCAAATATGTTTGTAGGGTCTTACACAGAGCACGATATGTGAAAAAACCGACATAATAGAAGGATGTATCCACGCAGACATTTGCAACATATTCGAAGATCATTCGATCGTAACAACGTCAATTATTTGGCCGTGTAAATACGCAACATACGGAGATTTCATGACTCAGGTAGTATACAGTAAAAACATTTAAATTATTGTTTATTTGTAGTTGGGCTAAACCGAGTCTATTAAGCGTGTTTTAATCGGTCTGTAGAAATTCTTTATATTCAAAATACATATAGCCATTCATTATTACAAAATTGCAACAAAAACTACCCGGTTTTGAAAGAAAAGGACTTTTCACCATTAAGTCGGCAACGTATTTGCAAATCTTTTGATGTTGCGAATGTAGATGGGCGGCGATGATTGTTTACCTCTCCATTACTATATAAAAAATATTACTATTTGTTAGTATAATAACTGATAATGGTACGGTACTCTCCCAGGTGGACTACAAGAGTTACCACTAACAAACATATAATAATCTAATTCGCACAAATGAATAAACGAGCCAAGTTTTATATATTATTTTGTACACTTATTGTATAGGCAAATTAATTCACCTAAATAATTAATCTTTAAATTTTTTCTTTATGCATCATAGCCCCTTGATGTCTATCTTTTTAATGCCTCTATCTTTTTTCATACAGATGTTAATTGGAATATTACTTCATAAAATTGCGAGTATAGAAGAAGGCAAACGTTATTTAAATTTAAATTCTAAAATTATTCACGATATCAAAATAGCTTTAAAAAAGCACCATTCCTTTTTAAATAAGGAAACTATAGAAAATCTAAATGCAACTCTTTATTTGCTAGACCAGCATTTTGTCCGACATAAAAGTGTACCAATTTGTGGCAAGAACAATAACAAAGGTAATGAAATGAAATTAAGTGGAATGTTTCCGAGTAACATTTGTTTAAAATTAAACCCAAAAGTTCACAAGGGAGTCAACACCGGTGTTGTAAAACGTGCAAAAATAATTCCAACGTACACGATTTAGACTTACAGTTCTATATATAAAATCTATTCAACTTCAATATATTGAAATTATCTGGAGTGTTTTAATAAAGTACGTACATATTTCAATATTGTTTAATATCTAATTGATTCTTATCAACTTTTAATGACTTGATTTATTTCAGACATAGAAATGCAAACCCTATCAAATTTAGTTAAACATCGCAGCCAAATGACAATTTCGGAAGTTTTATTACATCTTGAAATGATTAACAACTTCAGTAAACATAAACGCGGGAAAGTAGAGCTAATTAATAACCTATCTCTGTTATTACTACTTTTGAAAAATATACTAAAGGATTACGACAATAGTGAAATAAACGTTGTTGCAGCTAATATTTTAAATAATATTATTTCGAAGGGTTTAATCAGTGAAAAAGTACTTAAGGAACAAAATACAATGAGCACCGCTACAGAGGTAATGGAATATCCCTTTCGTAGCATATATTAGATAAATAAGTAACAATGCACCATCATAAAATATAAGCTATCGTGGACTATCTCATTACGATCGTCGCTCATGGGCAGCTACAATGTTAGAAACGTTACAACGCTTTTGTTTACATTTTAAAAAAGTATGCGTCCTTGTTATGTCATTCATCAGACGACATAACACTATCCTAGTCCTTTTGTGTGGCAGGTGTTGTGAAAAATATTTATTGTACGACGTGTTTATTACGTGCTACCAATTTATATTCACGGGCATACTGGAAACCAGATATTACGCAAGACTTGACCAAAATAAATACACGTTCTACTAATAAACAGAACGACAAAAAAGCACGCAAACACGCAGTAATAAAGACACGACAAATCATTAAAAACAAATTACTAAATATAACACTTGTTTTCATATTCTTATAAAGTTTAAAAGTACTCGTTACCCTAATTTGTCATATCTACACGAAACTTTAGCACGTTTTTTTTTTTTTTTTTTCATAGGGATTAGGAGGCAAACGAGCAAGTGGCTCACCTGATGGTAAGCGAACGCCGCCGCCCATAGACATC
>DWHO01001939.1:0-14243 GCA_018247575.1 Eurytides lysithous rurik | reverse complement strand
CCTTTAAAGGCTGGCAACGCATTTGCAAGTTCTGTAATGTTGCAAATGTCCATGGGCGAGGGTCATTGCTTACCATCGGGTGACCTGCTTGCTCCTTTGTCAGCCTATTCCTTAAAAGACAAAAAAATATATATACATGAAACATCTCACACATTGCCATGTGGTCCTGAACTAAGTCAATACTTATATAGATAATTAACACACACACAGTACAAATACTTATAGCTTGTATAATTTGTTCTGGGTGGGAATCGTACCCACGACCTTATCTTCGCAGTCAGGAGTACTGCACACACCGGCGGGCTCGTTAAATACCGAAAATTTTAATATCTTATCAAATTGAGACGGTCTCTTCATAGTCTGCCGAATTTCAGCTCTGTTGGGCGCTGCGCTGTTATCGGGGATTTGCTTCGGAGCGATATGGCTGCTGTTCTGGTGGTTTTACGGGATCCCCGTGCTCGCCGTGCTGTTGTCGACTTTGAATCTCGGATTCCTGTTCGCCGCCTTGACATATTTCGGACTCCCAGGTGAGGCGTCCGCACTAGACTAAAAGTATTAGCAGAGTGACATACCTATATTGAGGCTGACCTATTTAAATTTTGGCAAGAGCTATTTGATATGCCTAATCATGTGTAAAGTAATCCAGGACGGCTGGATATTCGGGTGAAGTATTCATGCTAAAGTGAAATTCTTCATTTTACAAGTGATATATATGAGACCGACCTATCAAGTTACCAGCACGTCTTTAGTGTCTTCATCTTGCGTTAAGGCACTGCGGCCGACTGAGGAATCTAAAAAAATAAGTGGTATTTGGATAGGATTATACAAAAATGAAATCAGCACTGGTGAATTATTCCACTCTCTTATCGTGAGCTTGAAAACGGAATGATGTAAAGTAATCCCCCTATGACACAGTAGATTGTTTCCGCGTTGTAGGAGTTTCCCGTATAACGCGCTATGTATAATGATTCACGTTTGATTGATTTGATTTAAAAATATCATATTTAATAAAATTTCACAGTACAAAAATATAACGTGGGGAATACCCGTGTAATACGAGGGGTTGAAATGGCGTAATATGAAAATGCGTTATAAGAGTATCGTGTTATAGGCGGATTACTGTATTATAAAATAAGTTTTGTGAATGGCCAACATATTAACTATTTCGATGTATTTTGCACAACATTACTAGCCATACTAATACTTTCTCCGAAAATCTAAATATAGCTTTGGTCATAAAGAGAAACTGAAATATTAGTTTTTTAATAATTTATTAAAGATAATCCAGAAGGGGAACACGGTTTAACTGTAAATACCAGAAAACTACACTCACTAACAAAATGGATATCTATTTTCCAATATAATTATTTTTATTTATGTGAATTTGATCTGTATTGCATAAATCCATTCTGATATCACAGCGACATCGTAAAGAAATAAAATTAAAAACGGTCAGTCGTGAGGAAGATAATTAGCAGCTTTGCCAAGCGTTTACTTAAAGTGTTGACGATATGACTCTGTCGGTGCCTGACAAAACAATCTCACCTAATGGTAGATAGTAATTGTTTACTTCTTTGCGTTTCAATACACTAGGGCTGTCCTGAAATAGTTTTTCATAAAAACATTATTTTTGTGATAACCTTAAGAGTGATGTTTTTATTATTGTATTGGTTCTTATGTATATTCAATATTTGCTCTGTATTGATGATCTTTCAGCCCAGTTGATAAACTGTTTGCTTCGGCGTCGCAGTTCGTGGGTTCGATTCCACGCAGTGTAAATATTTGATACAGATTTATGTAAAATTCATGTATGTTAAATGCCGTTACAACGAAAAAACATTTATTTTATTGATAAAACTATTGTTTGTTATTAATAATAAGTGATGCCCTTTCACATATGAATGGAACAACTCATCATGTAGCGCAGATCCGTTTAGTTTATTTAAAAAGTGCTCTGCCCGTCTCATTAGAAAAACAAATGTTCAGTGGCGATAAACAAACAAACTAATTTTGCCCCAATTTTACCCCATTATAATATTAATAAAGTTACGTTTAACGTGTTCCCTACCTGCCCTGTGTACCGTTTTCGGTACGCGCTAAACTGCATTTGTACGATAAGCCGAATTATCGAATTTATTTTTATATCATTTGAAATTTAATTTCTGTTAACATAGTTTTATGTGACGTAGTGATGTTTACATTCGTTTTTGTGACATGTAGTTATAATGGCGTGGAAAATATTGATCAGTGCAAATCTTAATAGTGAAAACGCGCGAAATACCATAAAAAGGGCGACGACACATTGCAATGTTTGCCCTAATAAGCCCACACTTTGCATTCAATGTTTTAACAGAATTTATCGCTTCATGAAAACATGAGCCAAATGTAAGATACACTTTCAACTTAGTACTCACTTTTGTGCATCATTTTTATTTCAATTATTCGATGTGAGATTATGTTCATTTTTCACATATTGCCATTTTAATATTTATAATTGTGAAAATAATATACGTTCTCTCGAAAAGAAGAAAACAATTATGTATGTATAGAAAATTACTAGAGTGGGTACCGTATACCTAAAATGGCACACGCGGCCTAGAAATGACACCTTCTCATAAATAGCATGGCAGAGAACGTGTTAATGTTTACCAAGCGTTTTGTTCTAGGTGGCCTCGCAGCTCTCCAAATCGACTTCAACTTCTGGACCCTATTCGTGTTTGTAATGACGCTGACATCCCTAATATTGCTCTCTATGACGTTCATATCCAACATTCTGTGCTGCACGATACTGGGCGCGTACGCGATTGTCTACTCTATCGACTTCTACTTAGGGTCGAGTTTGAAATACATCCTAATCAACACGCTCCGTAGGGCTGTGGTTCCGAACTTCAACAGCGCCGTACTGTCGCCACCGTTCCAGTTGACTGGTGAATATATTTTTTCTTTCTTTTTTGTTCCTTTTTTAAATACATTAATGACTTTTAATACATTTAATAAAGGTAATGTTTAAATTAAATTTGGAAGAATACCATATAAATTTTCGGTGGTAGGGCCACGCAGCTGCTCCAGCTGCTGAATGGGTCGGCTCGAACCGGATAAGTACCACGACCTCACAGAAAATCGACGTGGAAGTGTTTTTGCTTCTCCGGTCACCTCACTCACCGGATTTCGTCCGGCCACCTCACTCACCGGATTTCGTCCGGTGAGTGAGGTGGCCGGTGGCCCATCCTTCTTTCCCCCTTTCTCACTCCCCTATCTACCTCTCTCCATCCCCGAGGAGTCTCCCTATTGTTTCCTTCCTCCTCTTCCTTCCCTCTCCCTTCAGAATTTCCGCTCCTTAAAGGCTGGCAACGCATTTGCTAGTTCTGTAATGCCATGGGCGGCGGTGACCACTCACTACCAGGTAAGCCGCTTGCTCGTTTGTCAGCCTAAACCATAAAAAAAAAACATTACCTTTTTAAATTTTGAATACTTCGTTGTTCGAAAGTTAAATTTACCCGGATGAGGTTAGCCCGCCAGTACGCATGTACCGTCGACTGCAAAAGTCGCTTGATAAAATATAAGATCACTCAACAGAATAACAGCGTTGTCCACAACTGTACATTAATTAACTTGTAGTGAAAACGAGATAACAAGCGATTAACCTTATGAGACGGCTATACTCACTAACACATTCACATTGAAAGTTGCGAGTATCTTTGAACTGTGTGTTCCATTTTTTTTTTCAATATTTATTTGTTACATACATGTCGTGTTTATACATATTATTAAAAAGTGTATCAATGAGTATAATAAGTATATGGTATGAAATAATTTAGTGTGACCAATAAAAGTCAAAAGTGTATTCAATTTTAGATAAACACTATCAAACCTAGTATTTCCTTCATTAGAAGTAATATATAAGTTATACTAATGATTTGTTAGTCCCGTAACTAAACATAAAAAGAAATTATGCTAAGCTAGAGTAAATTTTCAAATTTCAAAATTTTTAGTTTTCTATGTATACATAACACTAGCACTAGATCAGCTAACAGGGGTCAATAAACTATACCTTCAAATAAGTTAGCCAAACGTGTGAGACAGAGCGTATGAGCGTGCGAGTGTTGTGACACAATAATTTTAGTGTGTAATTGAAAACAGCATTTTTATTTGAATATTATTATTGTATTATTAAAGAATTATTTTTTTATTTAAAAACATACACATACGTTCTATATCAGTACAATATTCGGTTCATTGAACTTGATAAACCCTTTTTTGTAACATCCTGTATAATATTCTCCGTATAAGGAAGTGATGTACAAACAGTTTCACAGTAGTCCGTCTAGGATATCTTCACCATTATGAGTTATTTTTTCGTAAGGAAATAATTTGCAAGCTTTATCCGGTTTGAAAGGTAACATTTCCAGGAAAAATACTGGACAAGGAAAGGTAATGTGTGTAGGGTCAAACAGTCTAATTATTCATTTATTTCTAAACACTGTGTTATTCTATGCTGATGTGGGCCATTTTTAACTGACTTCAAAATAGGAGAAGGTTCTCAACTCGATTATTTTTCTTTATGTTTGTTACCTCACAACTTTTTACTGGGTGTACCGATTTTGATGATTCTTATTACATTTGAAAGCAAAATTTTAGCGAAATTTGACGAGTGGTTTTTTGAGTTCTCTCTGATTATGCGTATTTTATTGTAAACGGTATATCTCAAGGCAAGTTAACTTTAACCATAAGTTTGAGGTTACCTCAGAAATTTCATTCCGACTGCACTTTGTACTGCGAACATGTGCTTAAAACTAAGTAGGGTTTATATGAATTCGGTTAATACGTTTTATAAAAAATTTAAATTATATGAGATAAACTTACTAGTGGCGCAAGCTGCAAGATAAGCGATATGATAGCTTATAACAAAACAGTACCATACAGAAGTTGTCAGTTCAGCGCAGACCTAGCAGGATCTTCGCACTCCACGCTCCACACTCTTCCCGTTACCCGGAGACTGACACTTGGCACGCGGGTATAATTTGCCGCCGATTTACGCGTTCACGAATCGCACGGAAGTTTGGTTGTTCAGAAAAATCGCAGAAAATCGAAAGCTATTTCATATTTATGAACGAAACTCTTTTTGTTTTACACTTAAATATATAGGGTTTTTATTTATGGATTAGGCTGACAAACGAGCAAGCGGCTCACCTGATGGTTAATGATCACCACCGCCCATGGACATTTGCAATATTGCAGAACGCGCAAATGCGTTGCCAGACTTTAAAGAAGGGGAATTTTTGAAAAAAGGAGGGAGGAGAAGTAAGAGAGAGAAGAGAAGAGGGGGTTGAGGTAGGGAGGAAGATGGATGGGCCACCGGCCTCCTCACCCACCGGACGAAACGCGGAAGCGAAAACACTTCCGCTTTACGCCGATTTTCTGTGAGGACGGTACTAATCCGGTTCAAGCCGGCCCATTTGACAAATAAAGACGATATTTTTAATAATAATGATAAACGATTTTTTGGTGGTTAGTTGGTATTTCACGCGCCAGTAACAAAACTGCTAAGAATGTAAAAATACGTTGCCCGACTGCCAAGTGTTAAAGATATAATATCTCTGCCCAATAATTTCGCTAACTTCAATGTCCTTTCAAACCGTACACTGGAGTGCTTGGAAATCGCGCTTAGTATTATATATGGCGACGCGTGGCACAAACCCGGGCGGGCTGCAAGAGTTCTACTTAGAGAGAGGAACGATGACCCGTTTGACGCAGTCGCTAAGGCTCCGGTGTCGCAGATCGTGGGCTATCCACGGGTGCGGTGCCCAATGGAGCTTTATCGAGCCGCATAAGCTAAAAGTTCCAACATCAGTCAAACATAAGAGATAAGAAGGTCGTGGGTTCGATTCCCACCCGGGACAAATATTTGTACGATTTATAGATGATTGTTCCGGATCTGGGTGTTTGTCCGTGTGAAATTTGTGTATGTAAAAAGCTCTTGTAACACAAAATATTTCTATCTTTCATTTAAGGGGGATGTTTTTTTTTTAAACAGAAAAAAATATATAGAATAAATGATTACAATTTTTTTTATGCGAAAAGAATTGTCGACGGCGAGAAACAATACTCCTGTTGTCAAGGGATTACTGAAAGGACCACACCTGAAAGGTTAAAGTCGCTTATAACTAATGGCTACTTCACTTAGACAAAAGACATGGATGATTAAATTCGGTCTTATTGACACTGTGCCTTCTAACAGACGAATGTGATATAGGATCTGACAGGCTTATCACAGTTATTTTCGGGATTACTGGCATCTGCCACAACTGAAAGGTTAAAGTCGTTTAATACTACGCAGTCTTCTTGTCACTTTAAAAAAAAATGGCAATTGCTCGAGGTCAATTTAACGCTTGGTGCTTTAGACGTTGTAGTGACGGTGATATGGCTGGCTCTAGCCCTCGCCGGGTTCCTGTTCCAACACCACCAGAACCGCGGCCGACCCCCATTCCCGCCGCCCCCCAGGAGTGTCAGGCCCAGCGTGCCAAACACCTACGGGACCAATGGACAAAGGTGAGCCTTTATTTAGGCGATAGTCGGTTCTTTCTTTCATAGGTATCGCAGACATTAAAGGCTAAAAGAGCATGTCTATATTCTGGTAAAAAACAAATGATTAAGCATGTTTAAAATATGTGTGTCCTACTAGTAAAAGTGATTTAGCGTCATTCAACTATTCGTTTACCTTTTATATATACTATTCTATAGGTTTTTGGACACTGTAATTTACATCAAATTACAGTGTCCAAAAACCGAAATAATACTGTCATTATTTAAGAAATTTATTATTAAAAAACATATTAAATATGAAAAAGATGGATAGTTATGTCTTATTTGTATAAATCGTATTAATTAAACAACTTAAATATAAATATTAAATTATATTTGTTTTACGGCTTTTAGTCGATGAAATTTAATAATATAATATATATGAGCATCCGAATGCATAACTCAGCTCTAATAGGATGCACTTTCAGTTTCCATTGAAGCTATAAATACACACATATAGTCTGTGGATAAGAAGATCCTCTACCACACCTGAATTTACCTCATTTAATAGACGAAGAGCATGAATAATTACTACCACTGACTTTTTTTGCTAGACTTGTCATATATCGGTTTTTAGGAATTACGTTCTGTAAAATCTTTCATAACAACGTGAAAGAATGAGTAAGAATGTTTCGTAATCTTGCAACCTTCACTTTTCAGATACGGCGATGTTGCTCAAAGACGACCTTTGCCCACGCGTGGGACTTACAGCGAAAGCACCCCCCTATTATTATAAACTCTGGCTACACCGTTATCCTTGACAGCACAACTGTATCACACATCTCTCTAAGTACGTTATGACTTTGTTTTTGTTTGTTTTCAGTTATTTAATGTTAAAATTATAATTCTTTAGTGATGTATAATGCATTTTTGTATAGCTTCCCCATTTATTAGCTTAAAGCGAAATATCACCGACTTTAAACCTTTGTTAAAATATTAACAGATCAATTACGAAACATTAATTGGATAAATTCCTCAAATTGAACAAAATGAAATATCATCATTTTAAGTCATTGATGTAGAAACAGATGTTTTTTCAATTATGCCGTATAATAGATAACACTGCCAAATTGAAAAAAATTAAAGAGAATCAATCTCTCAAAATTTCTACAGAGTACCAACAGTGGGATTCATTTTAACGGCTCGTTTAAAAATAGTTTCTGAATAATGAAAAAAATTCACGGAGAATTAGATCGCTCGGGATATTCAACAAATTTACTTACCAATATTAGGTTAGAATGTGTAAACATGACAGTCGTGCCGCATATTTAAAGATGTTCATGACACATCTATATGTAAAAAAAAATTAAATGTGTTAATACATTTTTTTTATAATATAGTGAGTTTACCATTAAATCGAACCAGCAACTATTGTCGACGTCCTAATACTGGCCACTGTATGACATTGATATAAGACACCGAAGACAACCTGTCTTCTACTGTTCTTCCTTTTTGTATTTAAAATAATATAAAATATTTTTTTAAATACAAAAAAAACTTTCGAATTCATAAAATTTTCAATTCCTCTGCAGACTTTAATTTCATGATCGATTTGTTGCAATTCCATGCCCTGTCTTCAACGTTCAATATCAATGATATTTCCATTTTTATAACATTTTAGGACGAATCTTTTTATAAACCTTCAACAAAAAAAAATTAAATGAATTGTTAGTAAGTTGTTGAGGAAAAAATGTAATGTAATGAATAACATAATAATATAATACTTACCCAACCTCCCCCGCAATATCATACCAAAGAAATATAATTTCTGAAGCAGGTACTTTTTTTTACAAGTAATTTGCTATGAAATCAATACAAATTAATTTAATAGCAAAATACTGCGATTTATAAAGAAAGCACTAAAGGCTTAGTAAAATGATCTAATTCTGTAATTATAAATTGTTAATTTTCTGCTTAAATCAAAGCAAACACAACTGTGGAAAAAAGGTCATTATTCAATTTATTTTGTATATGTTTTTTATAAATTTTGATAAAATTTACTGAATTAATATTAATGGTGTATCTCATATATTGCACAATCTATGTTATGCCTTATTTCAATAAGTTCTACCAAATGCAAATACTTTAATATTAAAAAAAAATCAAAATTAGTTTTTCACATTACTACAATGATGGTATTTGTAACATTGCGCCTAATAGAGATGCCAGAAATATTTTTGAAGTAGTTTTTTATGATTGTCGGTTCTGCACAAATGACATAAATACCATTTTTGACCTTCATTCACCCTACTCTAGAAATGTTTATTATTATCTATGTCTTTTAATATTAATGGAAAAACATATCTGTGTAATCTTACTATCTCATGTACTCTCTAGTTGTGTAAAATTGTGTCTATGGACAATATGTATATGAAATAATCTGATATGATCCCAAATAATTAAATGGTTGTTAAACACCATAGTTTAATGAATAAAGCTATGTTTGCATATTGTGTATATATTTTCTTATTTTTATTCAATTATATGTTAATGTTAAAAAAATTAAAAACTAAGAAAAATTATGAAACTTTAATTGTCTGTGGCATTAAGAAAATCATATCCATTATTTTATAACAGAAAATATGGACATAAATAACACATTTAAAAACTATGTAACCTCTTTTGTGCCTTATTTAACAAATTTAAAAGCCATGTAACCTCTATGTTTCTATTTATTATCTGAGCAAATGTCAAGTAATTGTATTAGTTCGATCTGGCACATCTGTTCGGAGAGACAAGACACGTACGTTGTATTTATTTGCATTGATAGAGGCATTAGGGAAGAAGATTAACGAATTGAAATCAAACGCAGCCGTACGGGACGAGGGGACAATCGTTGGCTAAATCTAAACCAATTATAAGCGTCGATAATCTGGACAATTGGTGTGCTCGAATGGCGGGAGACGCGTTTTGCGGGATACTCGTATGTTTTCGATAGAATTTCGCCCTTCACATACAGGTTGATCTAAATTACTGCCACTTTTTAATATGTGCGTTAAATATGTTAACGATAACATTATTATCAAGAACTGTATGAAATAAACTAACAAGGGAAAATATTAACTTAAATGTTTCGAATAATTTTACGTACTTCCGAACTTAATTCTTACGGTTTTAAATAATTTTAGAGAAGTTATTCAGTGGCAGTTCAAATTGCTTTTAAGGAAGTGACGTCGTTTATTGGATTGTATGGATTTTTTGATGAATCCGTTTTGTCTGATGTTAAGAATTTCGCCAATCACGCTGTATAGGCCCGCTGTTCAAAGTTTATATCGGTATAATGCCTACAACACATTTAATCCCATCCCATTGTGCTCCACCCTCCGCGCCGAGATCTGGGGGAGGTTGCATTTGTGTGCGATGGCCGTGTACAAAACAGCATTCGGATTATAAAGAGCCAACACGCAAAATTAATATGTACCGCCCAAATATAGTTAACGGAATAATTTTCCCCGGGAAATCGCCCTGGGGTCCGCTTCAGCCTTGCGCAATAGGGCCATGCAACGTCATCTGTCGGCGGCTCGTTTAGGAATAATAATATTTTGCCCCGACCTCTATTGCCCCATTGTTACCTTATTAGATACAGTCGAGTGTTCATTTATGTCAAATTGAGTTATGAATTGGGAATTTTTTTTTGTTTGTCGACACTTGTGCGACGTGATCGAGGCGTTCGAATAAAAGATGTCGGGTGTAATGGTTAATGCAATATTTATTAATAAATTTCACTGTAATCTCGTCAATCTATATGCACTTACAATCGATCAATAATTTATTTTACACTTATGTTCAAATTAAATTACATACTGCATCTACTCCATCCGTATTGCAAGAGACTTATCTATGCTGTGAAACCAGCACCGTCATAAATTAAACGTTTATGTTACACAGAATATACAATAGAACACTTTCGACAGAAAACCTTGCTCCGTACATCAAATGGAAAGAAAAAATATTAAACCGCTTCGAATATTCAATATTTACAATTTCAATTTACGCTTCTCCACTACGGCGTATTGTCTCTCAAGAAAATAAAAAAAAACTAACTAACTACCTTTAATCACAGCAATATTGATCTCATTAGTTTTTATAAGAAATAAATAACATAAATTAAAACTGTGTCGAAAAACTGTGCCACAATAAAATTGCGATTACAAATTACAACATCCATCATTACAGTATTATTATACAAGAATACAAACATGTTTAGTTCGTGTGACAATTTGTTGGCGCGCAGGGGTAGCCAACAAATCGTCGTAACGAAGCTTATTGCCACGTTTTCCTCTGTAGCATTAATATTTCTCACCCCTATTGCGTAGATCAAAGAAATAAAAGGGTTGTGCTCGCTAAGGGCGTATAACACTCGATGATTACAAACGTTGGCACAAACGATTTACATTTATTTTCTCCCCGGAGATGCAGTCATCGTCACGGGGGAGACTATTCAACAATAGATGGCGCTTAACTATATTTACATTGTTTCGCTATCTTACTTTTAGCCTATCTAACCATACACAAGGAAATACGGTGCTATTTCGTCATTATGTACATTATTGTAAGCAAACAAGTATCGGAAAAGTATTCATTTAATGTTAACACCGGCAACATGTTTCCTTGTGCGTGATTGCGACTTAACACTAGGTTTGAACATCATCAGTTGCCTCTTCACATAACGTTAACCGTTCGGAATCGTAACGTATTATACAAACTATGATAAATCGCACCATTGGAACGTCGAGAAACGAGACCACTCTGTCCGTGCTGTGGCGAATTGGGAATGACTACAGTCCGGAGCACTTACGACACGGAGTTCTGTTCTTGCATGTCTCCCGCCAGAGCCGCGGCGCCGTGGCCGGCGGTCATGTTCAGGGCGTTCAGGCCCAGCTGGGAGTCCGCGTAGTTGTGCGCTATCTCTCCGCTAGATGGAGACTCCGGGACGTTGGCCGGGTTCTCGGGCATCGAGAGCAGTCGATGCGGGAACCCGAATAGCTGCGATCACTGAAGCCGGCCCCAGTAGTTGGACGCGAGGTCCGGCCCCTGCGACGGAATCTGCACCGGCACGCTCACGCCCGCCGATATCACACCTAGGGTGGGCAAACAATAGACAATGTTATGACAGCGAACATTTCACCGAGCGAATGAAGAATTTCCACTCGAATATTATTTTCGTCCATCGTAGGTGCTTACAGAATAATAGAGTAAATACACTAACACCAGAGACGATGAATCTCGAATTCGTTTCTTTCGTGTCTAGGCACAAATTACGCGACTATTTAAAAAAAAAACTTCTTACGCTATTCGTGTGCGTGTGTAGGCGACGAGTCTTTGCATTTCCGCGGGCGTTAATCAATTCCAGCGGCAGGCATACGCCGGCTGGATCTAATGCGAAACCCGGCGGCGTCATGTATCAATATCGGCTCAGCCATATGTCTAATAGGATTGCAATAGCGTTCCGTTTATTACACACAATCGCGTTATCTGGACACGGTGTCCGATCGACTCGATTATGTCCCGCCGCGCCAGTCATAAAGCTGTCGACGGGTCCGTGATGTATGATATATACGCGCTGTATAGCCTGTGGCAGGCTATATACACCGTTAAACACAATTTGTCGATTCAAATGGAATTTTAGATAAAAATCACACATCGTCTCGTTCTTGTAACATCTGATTCTTTATTCGGTCTGTTTATCACGCGAACGTTTTCGATTATTATTGATCTTACCCCGGCTTGCCTTACTAAGGAGTAAAATTAACGCCCGCAACGCTCAAATGAAAGAATAAATTATTCGGAAATTATGTGCTAATTAAGATTTATAAATTTTACTCCTTAGTAAAGCGAGCCGGACTGTTGGGCTTGTATGGTGTACTACTACCATACGCCACTGCATACAAGAGATGAATAAATGTTTCGGCTACATTCAACGTCTTTGTTTTAGATCGTTTTGGTTCCATCGGTCATTGTTATCGTAATTACTAATACAAATTTTTAACTTTTAACTTATAAATCACACTATATTAACCTAGTCTTCATCAACTTAGTCTAAGCAATTTCAAAGATATTTTCATAATTAATATGTGTTGTAATGTTACCATTATTTTCCTTTCCTCGTGTTATTTGCAGCCGCTAAACAACTTAGGCTCTACCTACACAATCCTAGACATGCGTCATTAAAGGCATCGTCAACATCATTCAAGTCGAGAGCTCATCCGAGAAAAATCGCGATAAATACGTCATAAATCCGGCGCGAGCCCGTTACGGCTGCACAATTTGGGGGCTGGCAACCCCAAGCCGGCGCGTGCCAGCCGCCGATAACTGCTACCGTTACGCGTCGCGGCAAAGGGTTAGCGTTTACATTCATTACAGGTCATTATCGGCACTAAACAGGTCCCAGCGAGACTCTTTTGACCAATCGCCCGTATACCACCACTTGCTCATGTCTTCACGCATCACAGCCTTCTGTTATAACTGTTAGTAGCACTTATATTAGAGGAAGGTACTTATATCAGAAAAGGTAAAATCAATCCATTCGGAGACCGAAAAATGCCAAGCACTTTATCTTTTCCTTAAACGTTCCTGTTCTCAGTCTAAACGACTTTATAAAGTTTTATAGCTTCGGGCCGAGAAATTTTTAACTTCTCCTCTATAGCTTATCGGTGTTTTCGCTTTCAGCTTTAGGGACTCAAATGAAGCTAAGGATTAGATAAAATCCTTAGCTTCACTTGAGACGCTTTCAATGTGTGCTTCTCTTTCTTTATTGAGTTTGACCCAAATGTTGACTTTGTTAAAATAGGGAAATACCATCAAGAGAGAGAGAGAATACCACCTGTTTAATGTACCACCTGTATATTTGTTTCTTTTATAGATTTTTATACATATCACTTCCCGCACTAAGGAACTTTAACATATTTTTTTTCAATACTCGTGGCTCGTGGAAATTTAAATTTAGTAAGCGGAATCGAAGTAGGATTTCGCTTATTACATTTAAAATTCCATTCTAGAAAAAAAAATGTAGAATTTATGTTACTACACCAACCTATAATACCGTAAAATTATCGTAGCTGAATTGTCGTGGTTATGAGAATGGAAACACTACCCGGATTTGGCAGGATGGTTTACAAAGTGATTGGTACGAATTCGTGCACATTCGCGAAACTCTTACTCATATTTGAATTCGTTTGATGGCTTTGCTTCACATCTTTCATTTAGTTTCATCTGTTATTTATACTGTTATTACAAAAACTAGAACTTTTTTCAAACTTTCGACTGCTTCGATTCCGTTTACATAATTTACATTTACGGTATACTCAGTGGCGGCACTACCATACAGGCACAAAAGTCCCGCAACGCTCAAATTTAAAAATAAATTATTCGGGAATTATGTGCTAATTAAGATTTATAAACTTTACTCCTTAGTAGGGCAAGCCGGGCTTTTAGGCTTGTATGGTAGTACCGCCACTGGGTATACTAATCTTTTACATGTGGTTAATTCACTACCCCATAACACTGTGAAATAGCCGAATCGTGTGGTCGTAGTTTCCACAGGAATACCATCCGAGTTTCGCATGATGGCTCCGCGCGAGTGTACGATTTCGCGGCACGCAATTGTGGGGGAGTGCGGAGGCGAGAGCGAAATGCGGAGCGGGCGTTGTATTATTTAATGC
>DWHO01001938.1:0-14247 GCA_018247575.1 Eurytides lysithous rurik | reverse complement strand
CACTTTACGCACGGACAACCGGTGGAAGACGCGATGCGCAACTATCCTCGCGGAAAAGCTTATAGCATCCCCCTGCGCCCCAAACGGGGCGCGGGGGGGGGGTGGCGTTTGAACTGACGTCGGACGGTTGCCCGGTGAGGGCGCGTGACTTGCTTCCGAACAACAAATGGTTAGCGTTAACGAGTTATTGCTATAACGTCGATAGGGAATGAAGTCAATAGTAATTGCATTACGAACTGTGAATATTTAAAGATTTTGTACTTTGTAGAAAATCTTTGAATATGTGAATATACGCTAACACTTAGTACAAATGTGAATTTGTACTAAGTGTTAGCGTGGTTCATTATTTCGCTGATTATTGTATAAATTTGCAAATTACTTCGTCAATGTATAAAAAAAATAAAAAACGTTTTTAATATGTATATACGAGTATATCTACCAATAGACAAATAACCATAACCATCAATGACGTGACATAAAATGTAATTTTACAAAGAAAATTTATTACGCAACGACGTATAGGACATCGGAACAACTGCGAATACTTGCACGTATTCAATTCACCCGACGATATTTCACCTTGCTGGCTTCGCCAGTCGAAGCCTCCGCATGGGCCGGCTTGAGCATGCCAGTAGAAATTAAGAGTATTATAGTGGTGTATAATTCGTTTAGTGAAATTTTTAAAATGTCGATATCAATAAAACATCCCGCGACGGTGTTTGTTACGTATCAATATCCGGATTAGGTCGAATCAAATTTCGTTTGTACGATGAGGATTTATGCAGCGCTCTCAATTTCCTGCGACGACAGCGGAACATCCGGCATGCAACCTCCCCCCACCCTAGCTCGATCCCGCGAAGCCCTCCGCCGTCGGCGGACCAGCGGAAAATGAAGTTGGGCATTTGCATAGCGACACTGGAATCGGGCACATCGGCAAATTGTTGTCGCATCGATGACTCGATCAATATGCCATATCCATACTGTATTGCTTCGAATTTCGGTTTGGCTTATTGCAAGAGCCCAAGATATGATATAAAGATAAGTGTTTTGAATTATGACTTTACTGAGATTATTAAATATAATATGTAGTAATACATTTTTGGAGAACTATACTAGTTAAACCTATGCGAAGCAGGAATGGGAAGGCGTTTTTTCCCTTTAAAAAAAAGCGCTGGCCCTATTTTAAGAGATTTTAAGCAATTCGGGGGTTTTACATACACAAAAGTACGCGAACAAACACCCAGATCCGAAGCAATCTATAGGCCACACAAATGTTTGCCCCGGGTGGGAATCGAAAGCGCAGCGCCGAAGCTAATATCTAAGCAAGTGCAGTTAAGGGATGTTTGATTTGGCTTTTTACTATATGTAAAAATACTAAAGTAATGATACCAAAATTGTGAGACAGAGAAACAATTTTAAACCGAAAAAAAAACCTATGATAAGTGCAATAAGAATGTACAAGATTCTTCTTCGCAAACCTGGGAGAAATTTATTCGTTTTAACATATTTGTTTTGAACAAAAAGGAACTTTTGCATACACGGAATGTATAAATGTACCTAATCCGTAAGCGAGGTCAGATATGTCGGAGCCAAATGTTCAAAACTACGAACAGGAGAAACGTTATGCGTCTTGCAATTTATATTAATGTATACGGTGGCCAATCTTTTTAGAATGCTCTTTGTAGATTGAGTTTTAAAACTCAGGTTGGCATATTTGTAAGATAGGAGAGTATCTTTTATATATAAATAATAATGTATCCGGCTTTTGCATCTCCGCTGCTTACAAACGCCCGATGCATTTCTTTATGTCTCCGTAGACCGAGATTGTTGTGACGTCAAGTACCTTTAAGCACAATTTAAACTTAGAATCAAATGTCGTGGATACAACAATTATACGTTTGACGTTGTCACAAATACATGAATTAAATATAACCGACGTTGTGTATATCGTTTATTTGTAATTCTATTTTATTGTTATTACTTTTCAATAAGAATCATTTAATTTTATGATTAATTTGTAGTTTCACATAAACATTAAGTGCAATTGGTTGAATAATTCATTTTTTTAATATAATAAATTACAAAAATGTATGAGGGTTTTATAAATTTTTATGTTTTGATACGCGTATATTTAGGTCCCAGTGAATATTTCTCAATGTTTATATTTAGTAAGTATTTCAATAAGGTATTATTATTGCGAAAATTCGATTCTTATACTTTTATATTTATATTATTTCAAAGAGCCAATATATATATATATAGGGGACATAAAAAGGTTGAATCAAATTATTTGATATAAAATTCATGTTTTAAATAAAAGTTGGAGAATTCTATTTCTTCCCGAGACAGAAACGTCTTTCTTTAATATTTTTTTTACATATATCAGAAATCGACGGCGCTGATTTCTGTAAACTAAGCATATATCAACAGCTCCTTGGCGAGGGCGCACGTGTTCCGTGAGCCTCGTTACTAAAACTGGCAACTGACTAAGTTAAATGGGGAGGGTTGCCTTCCGTACTATTGTATTTTTTAGTAAATAATTAACCGTCACGATTTATAATTGTGCATACAATTATTTTACATACAAACATAGTGTAAATTGTATTAATTTAATTACATTCATTAGGAAAAAGAAATACGCTTAATTTTAAGGTTGTAATTACATCAAATTGATAACATGGTCAAGACTTAATTGATAGGTTTAATAGATGGCGCTGTCGCCGTCGGCGTCTGCAATATTTTCCGAGACATCCCTGGATGCAATATATGTTCGTACGTTCAATTCGCAGTGGGGTCGATTTCGGTTCGTTTAAGTTTGACATCCATAACGCGACTGTTTGTGGAGCTGCTCTGCCGTGTACGGAGCACGATGACAGAATTTGCAATGAAAATTCTTCCCGAGACAGCGTACATTGCAATTGTGATCTGACGTTAGGCATAGCACAGTTTAGAGTCAACGAATACGTTTATAGCCTTTATTAACCTTAGGTTTTGTGTTATCTTTTGTAAGCTAAAAATGTTTAAGTTTTGTTACCGGTTAAAGATAAATTAGGTATGGACGTATTTACCTTTAAATACGTCCATACCTATATTTAAATGCATCATGTAGATTTGTTGTAGTGCTATATTCCTCCTATGATTTTAAATAGTTAAAATTATTTGCTAATTGTCTTAGAAATTAAATTGAGTTCCAAGATGGCATTAGTTTAAATCGTAGATTGTGTTAAGAATGCTATTACTATTAATTACAATAATAGAAACTGAAAAACTGAGAAACTGAAACCTCAAAGATTACAAATTGTTTACAAAATTTTATTAATATCCAAAGATTGTTTAAATGACCGTGTTGTTGTTGCAAATACGGCAAGGTAAAGTAGCTCCTTTAATATTTTAAACCGTAAAATACATAATATCTTTTACCCGCTGGTGTTTAAGGCGCGGTCCTAAACAAATAACCAAATTTAATGAGCTCCGAGGATAGCTGTTATCGAGTTGCAACGTTTGGAGGATACTTTCGTATTACACAACTGTCGAAATTTTAAAAATTTGGTAATGAGTAAAATTTTAACTGACTAATTTTTCTCTGTAATTTTATATAGGCACATAATGTGAAACGAAGTTATAATTAAATTGTTTGGCTTCGAATAGCTCTTGAGAAATAGTTCTATATAAATATAAAGTTTAACTTCTCAATGTTTAATGTTATTACAGCTAAGTAAAGGTTGTTTTTCAAATCTAATTTTTTTATAAATATAAATGAATACGTTGCATGATTATTAGTAAATTCAGGTTATTTTAAAGTTAAAATGTTCATTTTATTCGACAGAGATGATATAAATACATGTATTACAATATTATTTTGGATAAAATCGATTGAAATACACTTTGATAAGAAATAAATGACTTGTAGTCAATGTCATATGTGAGGATTATTGCTATAAAGACGCATTAATTACATTTCATGTAAGTCACATTTCATTTATGTCGGTCACAGGCATTATATATACATTTTGCATGTGTATAAAATGAGGAACAAGTCTCAAAGTCAATAGTTAATCCTTAAACATTAGGCTTTGTTTTTTGTTCCTTATTTTGTATACGGTGCTATATTTATAGGGTGGACAATACTCTTAATCCAAGCTGTATGTCATTTAAATTAATCAAGCAGTCACAGCATTATTCATGTCTAATTGTTCAATTTAAATTAATAAAAAAATGCCTGTAACATTATGACTAGGTACATAAGTAGGTATAGATATATAGATTTATTTTCACGTTCCTCGGCCTAATTTTATTTAACTCAGTCTTAACTTGGACTTATTTCTCTATTTCTCTCCATTTTATAATTATTTTTGGAGGTTCAATATATTGAAGTTTTAAAATTCTTTTTTTTGTGCACGTCAATAACTAACCCCGATATATCGTGCTGTTGGAGTTATTTTGAACAGACGAAAAAGTTAGTAAGTATTTGTGCTTCCGCGTTTCGTCCAGGGAGTGAGGTACCTGGTGACCGCCCTCTTCCTTCCTTTTCCAGCCTACTCCTCCCCTTTCCATTCTAAAAATTTCCAACTTAAAGACGCACCGTCTTTGGAACAACGCATTTGGAAAACTTTCGATGTTGCAAATGTATACATGGTCAGCAGTTATTGCTTTCCATCAGGTCGTGAGCCGCTTGCTCGTATGCCCGCTTAGTCCTTAAAAAAATATTATGTACTCAGGTTTTTGTCATTTTTATATTTCTAATTAAAACTATAATGAATTTGCGTTCTACTGTTTAACAAGATATAAAAAAATAATGATAAAATATCTCACCCTCATGAAATTATTAAATAAATAGTGAGATTTTTATTCTCAATATTATTATAAAAGCTTAGACAATTATACAATTCCCGTCATACAATTATTCGCTAGACGTAACTCATAAATTTTGATATAAAATCAACGTTGCATTTGCGGAAGATGACTGCCAATTTATAATGAAATAGGGTCAGAGCAAATAATTAAGGAGCGGGAGGCGGTCGGCCGCACAAGTAGAAGTACTTAAGGGAACCAGCTGTTGCGATCACTGCCAGCGTAAGTGCGCTGCTGTGGGCATATTTATAGAGCTCATGTTTAGTGTATTTTACCAGCTGCCAGTATTCTAACGTCTGTTAAAGTCTTAAAAAAATCGGCACTACATGTTTAATGAGCCAAGAAATAACGTAAGAAAAACGTAGGTAAGACGTTAAAATCTATTTCATATGATTTAAAATAAAACACAAAAATGCAACCAAAATATATTTAGATTTCGAGCATCTATTTCCCGGTTATTAATCGTGAATTATCTGTGATAATATCAAGTAATTTTTTTTACAAAATAATTTATAAAACCATGGATACAAACATAAAATGTGATCTACATTAGTATAAAAGCTTAACCTTAAAAGTAAAAAAAAATTAAACGTTTTTAGATTGGGATCGTGTAGTCAGCTCCATATTAATCCCAAGATGGCAGCCTTTCATTAAAATCTTTCGTTTCTCTGTTATATCGACGTACCCTCTGAATACCAATGCACGTACGATTGCACAACTTTATATTAATTTACTTGAGAAGTTAAGGATAGCTTCAATGATTTATTGTTATTCATTACGTACGATGTGTTTCAACTTATAATTGTAAATTAGGAGAGTTGCTTTGTACGAATGTAAATTGTTAAATTAGAAAAGGGAACTTTTTAAAAAATGTTTATTTAATAGTCGCTTAATATGGAACGTTTAAATTTGTACGCTACATTTAAGAAGTACGTCAATAAAAAAATATCAAAAATTATTTAATTGATCGTAATTGCTCATAAAATAATACTACCAAAATTGATAATCAGAAACTATCAATTTTGCATTTGGAAATGAGTAACATAAGTGTTAACCGGATAATTTAATTAGCGGAAGCGGTTTGGTTAGGATGCTCATTTTTGAGGCTGAATCGCGAGGACAAATCACGAAGCGGGGATCCAATTAAAAGCCGCAGCGACTCTACACTGTATTGAAAAGTCGTGGCGTAGCTATAATAGACGTAGCACCCACATACATATGCTACGTAACATGTGTGTCGCAATGCTGCCTAAGGTTGCTCCTTTCGAAAAAAATCTATTTTTCTAATGACACTGTTTTATGTTTTATCCCATACTAGCAAGTCGGGCTCAGGCTCAATGGTAAGTGAAATATTTGCCCATAAGTTATTTGCCTCTAAGCGTTTGATGAACTTGATGGAATATAATGGTTTTCATTATATCGAAAGGATAACAGATCACCAAGTATCACACCAGTATACTATCCAAGGCCTACACTATACAAAAAGCATGTAAATGAATTAAATTTATTTGAGATATATTTAGCAGAGCACTCACATTTTGCGTTATTACGTTAGGATCTTTAATAAATTGAAAATAAAACACGTGGGATAGTACAAATATTAACACTTGAGTGTTCTTAATGTCTAAGAGCTTATAATTAATACATAGGCATAAGTTTATGTATGTTTAACATGGTATTTTGGTGTCGCTTTTGTTATAAAAACATAAGAAATGAGAAGATATATTCGGTAAATAATATAATAACGTGAAAAAATATTATTTGTATTGCTATTCGTCAGATATTGACCAAATAATTTAAAAGTATTGCATAAAATTTCCCCAATAATTACCAACATCCAATAATAATTGCTGGAGACATCGCGTAATACTTATCAAAATAAATTATTCGAAAACTAACGAACAATTTAATGATGCATATACGAAAACACATTTGTTGACATGCTTTATGGCAATTTTCTAAATAGTCAACCCTGCGAACGCCGCTCACTGCATTCATTTTTAATTCGATCCAGTCTAAGTTTGGTACAAAACCCGTGCGCCTATGACGTGCGGGGAATAATCATGCTCGTACATAATTAACTTAAATCTTATTCATGGCTCAACTGACAAAATGCTGATTAGTAAGTTTGTCAAATTTGAATTAAAAGATGCAGGTAATGTAGCTAATATACAACGATATTTATTAAGGAATCAAAGACAAACTATCAATGAAAACATGCTGATTACGTTTCGAAATTTAAAATCGTTGATGTCAATCCAACTCCTCGTCGCTCAGAACAAAGTCGTGGGGAATTCAAGAATGAACATTGAATTTCTTGTGTCAGTATTTCCCTGGAGTGTAGGTTTCCAATCGGCGGTAGCAGGTCAGCCGGGAGTCAATGAAAAGCGGTAAAGTGGTGCCGCGGCGCTGATTAAAGCCTGGAGCAATCGCCTCGGAAAGTATTTATAGGTACACCTGTTCGTTAGCGGCCCGGGTCCCGGCCAACTCCTTGATTAGGCGCCGTCGGGCGTACTACTCTACTCCTCTACAACAAATAAAAGTATTTCACTCTTTACGGCCAACTGAATCGCCTTGAGAACGTGAGAGCTCGAATTGCAACGCGATATTCGATCCACAAATCGTATTACGCTGAAGAAATTTAATTGGACTTTGGGCTCTAAACGAATTGTAAATTACATATGTTTTTTCTGTGAAGTGCATTGGTATTAAGTGCATTGTCATTCTGTGTTATTATCGCATTAAAAAGTACCTGCGGTTCTGGGCAAGTTTATTAGCAAACTCGGTGTATTTAGAAATATAATTTCATCACATGTGAGTTGCGCTGATGATTCTAAAATAAAAGTAAAAGGAGAACTCCATGCGTGGGCGCTGCCATCAAGCAATAACTGTCAAGTATTGATTTTTTGCGGGCGTAAACAAACAAAAGGCTCTCAAACAAAAAGCAATACCGATAGGTAAAGATTGTCAAATATTGATTTATTTTATGATTTTAATAAATTTTAATTTTGTATTTATGAATAACATTTGAATTGTTTTTGTAAACAATATGCGGCAATTTTTGTAGTACTAACATTAAATAAACATTATTCTATAATAAGTCAATAGTGTGAATGTTATCGAAATGTTTTATGTTTAAATACTAAAATTTGTGTGTATAAACATTTGTGCTTAAATGTTTGTACTAAAAATATATAAAATTTAATATCATTACTCTCATTTAAACTCTAAAAATTTATTTTAATTAATAGGTAAATATTAGAATCCTGCCGACATGCGTTGACGAACTATGTAAGAATGTTTCCTTATGTTATTATTAGATATAATTAAAATAACTATCCCGAGTTATTTGAAACTCATTAACGTAACGTTAACAACGTTAAGCTATATATAAGACACTGTTTGTAATAATTTTAACTATTTGTTATAAGAGACAAAAACTGTAATTTACTATATCCAATAGAAGGTAGGAACCAACCAACCAAAGGGCGGACTTTATGCCTGTAGGCATTCTCATCCAGGCAACACGGAGTGTGGTGAGAAATTATGATAGGGGTATCGTTAGGACATTTTAATAAGGAGATTGTTACAAAAAAAAAAGAACATAAAAATATAATAAAGTAATATATAATAAAATAAAATATTTAAAGGTATGTGAATATATACACATAAACAAAAATACAAACATATTCATAAATAATTGTTTATGCTGACAATAATATTCATCATACAACTACGCCAAGATAAACTTACATAATAATCTCGTAGGAAGCGCTTGAACGAGACCTTGTCAGAAGCCCTACGGATGTCTTCAGGCAAGGAGCTCCAGAGTACTGTAGTCTGTACAGTAAAAGAAGAAGATGGTATTATGTTTTGGAATTGTAATTTTAATATTAGAAGAAGATCGAATATTTCTTTCACTGTTTAATGAGAGATGTTAAAAAATATTTTTAAGATAGGATGGAGAAGTTAGACCGTTTAAAACCGAGAAAAGAGTAAGTAGAATTCTAGAGTTACGCCTTTTATGAATAGCGAGCCATTTAAGACGAGAACGGTACTGAGAAATATGATCAAATTTATGAAAGCCAAATATATATATATATATATATATATAATGGAATTATTATCATGGCTCTCTAGCGTGTCAAGAAGTTTCTTATTCAAGTCAGAGTCACACATCTACATAGTCAATAATAAGCAATATAAGCACCAGCATAAGCATAAATTTGATATAAAAAGGAAGAAAATTCTTCAGACGGTTCTTAAAGACGCAAATATTCTACGGCTGACTCCGGTCACTTGTTCTCTCCAGCTCATTGTGCTATCCATGATCAGGCCTAGGCTTTTAACTGTTTTTGACAGCATTATGATATTATTATTATACCAGACTGACAGTACAGCTAAGAATTTAAAGACAACATATATTATGCTTTAAATTTATAGAAATATTGCTTAAATAATGTTTGTCTCTAACAACCAAACTTATAAATAGATTCAAAGATAATTTTATTAAAATATAATTATATTCAAATCCTTCAATGAGTATAATTTAATTTAATTGCATATCAATCGAACAGGTTTTTTTTTTTAAAAAGATATATTTTTTTATTTCAAAACTTGAGCTTTACTTTCTAAACTCACAGCACAAGTTCGAGTGAAAATACGATCAGCCAGATTTACTGATACGTAGGGAATGTTGGAAAGAATGTCGCGAAGAGTTGATTTTGAATGTGAATGGGTTGGTATTCGATGCACGCGTGGTGCGTGCGCGCCGCCCGCCCCCGCCCATCGCAACCCCAGTCACGGAACCCCTTAATAACATCACGTTTGATGCGCCTCTATTATTATATTTTCATCTTCAGCAGGTCCCACAACTGGGAGTTGCGGCGCGTCAGTAATATACGTACGCTATGTAGATCTCTGATTTTATTATATTCGCTTTTAAAAATGAAGTTCGACTCGTCACAGTTTTTCAGATTTTTTTATTCTGTTTTTTATCTGTACACGTAAAAGGTATATATTGTTTCATGGACATTTTTCTACCATCTTTTATCTTAAGCTCAACACCGGTTGACATGAAAATAAATATGTCTAAAGGTTTTAGTAGATACACATGTTGTGAAAGGACAATGTCTACCGGTACCTTTAAACTGTTTGATTCAGTTTTTAAATTAAACAAAACATAAAGTTTGTTTATAAGACTAAATTAGCATGGCTACTGTTATTAAAGCTGGCATTTTATTAAAACGATTTTGAAAAATATAAAATTAGTATCTAATAGAACAAAACGAGTGTGCAGGAAAGTATGAATATAGCAAAAGGAAAAATATTATTAAGGAAAAATAAAATTATTGTTTTTGTTTTTCTAAAGTAAGATAAAAGATTATTGTTAAACATCTATACGAATTATCGTTGTTTATTACAATTAGATGGCGGAGTTCGTTTCAGTGTGAGCAAGGAATGCCAGCATTCCACAGCCAGCATAAGGTAGGCTGCTCACGTTTCGCGAGAAGACGCTTACCTGAAACTTTTCTACCCTTAGCGCATTAACTAACCGATGCCGACTTTAACCGACCTCGTGGAACTTCACAAATTCTCTGTGTATCAGGACGTCGCGTCTTTCCTGTATTATTGCTTGTTACGTATTTCATTTTATATAATTCCATCATAACGTTTTCCGAGTTTTTCATGTTTTTATTTCCTACAAAGCGTCAAATTTATCTGTAGGCATTTACGTGGTGAACTCGGGTAGTTTACGCCTTAAAAAATAATTGGAAAATCAGACTTTGCATAATAAGAACAGTTTTTATGGTTTCTTGGGAATTATTTACGATTTAATCAATAAATTACGTGTCCGGGTTGCCGACTGTTTTAAAGGTTGAAATGTTAGTTTTATTTTTTGTTACGTTAATTTTCAGTATGTAATAATGCACAACTTGCTAGTAAATTGGGTATCTTCTTTATAAAAACAGTTTTATGTAACGATTCAAGTTTATGTTATCCTAAAAAGAAAAAAAAGCCATGACCTTATATCTTTTAATTTTACGGTGTCACTAATACAATTATTGCATTAGTGCATTCCAGGTTTTACAGACTTCATTAAGTATACAATTTTAGAATTTTTGCACTTATTTCATAAATTTCCTGTAAGCAATAGGCTCAAAAATTGATATATTATGTAGTTAATGATTCATGCTCTAGTTAAATGTAAATCATGGATATCTTTTAAATGTCTTTGGAAGAATTTATCTCGCGAAATTTTTACTTAATTCGAATTTTGTGAGTTTAATTGGACCAAGTGATATCAGAACATGAATTTGTTGTTCTTGTTATGTCACTACACTATCTAATTATTTATAAAACTATAATATATTACAGAAATATCAGTTTCGTGAAAAATTATGAGATATACAAATTTAATATTTATTTATTCATGAATAAATAATACTAAGTAATACTAAGATTACTTTAATGTCAATTATTTTTTTAACAAAATTGTTTGTTTTTCCCTTGGCTTTCTTGGCTTGCTAACTGCAGTGGTAGCTCCCCGGATGGACTTTGCAGAGGAGTTCTAACAAATACAATTAATAGATGTTAAAAACAGGCAATTTAAAAATCATACAGTTTTTTGTTCGATTGACTTACGAGTATAATGAAAAATATGATGTAGCAATGGCATTTATCACGCCTATATCATTAAAAAAAAGTTTCCGCTTGGTTAAATTGTGTTTTGTCGTATCACTAAATTAATTACATTAGGATGTCATCAGCTTGCAAAAGATGAAACACTTAATTAGGAACGAACAGAGATGCGGCAATAGCGAATGTGGATGATACGCGTAACATTCAAAAGGCCGCGACGAGCGCCACTATTGTACACCAGCAAAGGAATCTCATATTCGCATCCGAGCGTAGATTGAAACGAAAGGGGGTCGCCGAACGTACGATTATACTAAAAAGTAACGCTAAGAGTGTATCTCGTTTTCAATGAAATGCTGGATAAATAGGAATTCTTCAGAAAGCGGGACCGTAAATACAAAACAATAATCATTACCGATTTCTAAAAAGCTCGACCACAAGAAAATGTAAATACCTAGAAACGTATTATTTCAAAAGGAAAGGAGAATATTTAAAGAGATGATTTGAACGAAAAATGATTTGATGAAGAGAATATTTCGATGTCAAGAGATGTCATAAACGCCGTACCCAAGTTTTTGCTGATTAGATGAAAATAAAAAAAAAATGTAATTTGCCTCCCTGCTTGCGCTCATTTTAGTGTAAAAGCCCCTATAATTTGGCTTCGAAATGCAAGACGGGTTTCGAAATGGAGACAGAATGTAAAATATCGGTGTGTCGAGTGCGGCCCTCGGCTGTGGCGTGAGGCTTGGAAAGCAGGCAGCATCGTTACGCACGCTCCGCTGAGTCCGCGAGTGACACCGACGAGCCTCTTCACGACCAAATCTCACCAGCCGAAGTGTATTAAATGAAAAAAAAAACACCTCTCACAACTCTCTCGACAACTTTCGAGTGGACAGAATGACGTTATAAAATTGAGAGTAGTTTCAGCGGCAAATATAAAAAAAAAATGTGAAATGTAGTTGTGCGATGGCTCTTCAACTGTGTTTTAGTAACTCATTTGTTTGCGGCTTTACATTATTTTTTATGCTGAGGTTGGTTAAATTATTTAGATGATATTTCAAATATGTAATGATAAATATTATGATTAGTGAAAATGTATGCCTATTCATAGCCACTATGATCAACCGATCATCCATCATCTATTTTAGTAGTTTACAGAAATGTCATATTTATTTTTTATATTCATTCGATTGTTGCCTTTTATTTTTTAGTATTTAGTAGATTATAAATGACAGGTTTTAATTCTTGATTATTATCTTCACAAGTTAATGAAATAGACTGGTATATTACAACGTAAACAAAATGAACTGGTAAACTCTAACCAAAAATTTCAATTAAACTTGAAAACTATATTTTCTTATTAAGATTGTTTTATTAGTTATATTTTTCATGATTAATTGAATATCAAAAACATGACTGAAATCAAAATAATTATTGCCCAAGCAATTTTATGTGTATTTGTGTATTCTATGATCACGGTTTAATTATTTATTTATTCTTTATTCCAAAACTCTTAAAAAATGGATTACAAAGCGTGGACTTAATGCCTTTAGGCATTCTCTCCTAGTCAACCAGGTATAATGATTTATAATTTTTGCCCTTTAAAGAAAAAAGTTTAAACAAAATTTACTTTTTAAACCCTTGAAAGTGTATTATGCTTTAAAAAGTAAATTTTGTTAGAGACCAATTAAATGGACTATTTTAATACATTCTTATACTAATGATAGAATGATATCGATATAAAAGATTACAAATAAATGCATCAACGTAAACTGTGTTGTCCTAAAGTATATAGCTGATGACTGCAGGAGATCTTGTTGGACCGTGATTTTTCGATAAGATCGACACTGATATTTAGCTTTCCGTCACGTCATGTCAGCTAATTCTCGTCTCCAACAAAAACGACCGGAAATTGGATATAAGGATCTTCGCGTTCGGATCCGGCTACGTGACGTTTGTCGAACACGTCACTACACTATGTGGTAATTTCCGCTCTACGCTTGCGGAAAATTACTTTAGCCCGCATTAAATTTCCGATGGCGTTGAAATAAAAATATTAATATAAAATCTAACGAAATCAAACAAAAAATAGTTTACTGAATTATCCGCTATGAAAGGCTATATTCGATTTAATTACAAAGAAAAAGAGCTTTTAGTTCTTTTATATTCATTTATAAAGTATGGTATTGGCTGAATACAAAAAGAAAACCCCAACAGCTCCTTTTCGGGATATTTCATTTAACCTACTTTAAATGAAATTAGCTTAGACTTAACTAAGAATAGTTTAATATAATTAAACAACGATCCGTTATTATAATCGGAAAATAAATAACTAATATAATAGTATTTGAATTGAAAATGTTAAATCTTATATCATTCCAACCGACAAACGGCATTGAGACGAAAGAATAAATATATTAATCAACATTGAAGTTCAACGTAGTATAAACTTGTTGTTTTGAAATAGAAAATATGAAAGCAGGGTACCATAAAAAAGGCATTTGTTTATTCATTAGCCGTCGACATATCTAAAGTAGACTGCGACGCGATGCTGGTTGGAATATAATATACATATAATAGCGCGCTTTCCGCGCTTCATGTCACCGAACATATCACGGTGCAGTGACATGGGGAAATAGAGTTGCTTTATTAAATTCTAGCTCCTGTGCCGAACAATTTTCAGACGAATTTATGTATATATATTCGTCAAACTATAAATAAAGGTTCGAAACATATATATATATATATATATATATA
>DWHO01001937.1:0-14195 GCA_018247575.1 Eurytides lysithous rurik | reverse complement strand
CACAGGAAAACTGGTATTGTACACTAAATCGTTTTTGTCACGAGAGGTGAAAAACCAAAAGAATGTAGTTGAGGTCAGCTACAATATTTCAACTTATAGTACAAATTATTCATATAGAAATGTAAGCCTGGACCTGGCCTTTGGTTGGAAAAAACGTGGTGTGGACAAGTTCAGTATAGTTCCCCAGCTCCACGTATAATACCTGTGCCGTTTTGACGTCGCACTTACTAGAGGGCGCTAGAGCAATGATCACACACGGGCGCTACATGGGTCAATGCCTCTGAGAAAAACGTATCTATCTACTGGGCTATATTTATTAAAGTAGCTTTATTTTTAGATAAACTTCTACAATCGTCAAATACGTCTAGAATTTTTAACGGGACTCTTGGTCTATTTATCTATTGAATATATGAGATATTATATATAGAACATTTTACACATTTTTCCAGAATTATCGAGAGGGAACCGGATGAGGATGGCGCAACTGTCAAATCTTTACTCATAAAAGCGGGCGTCGATGTAGCTAACGATAAAAGAATATCAAGATATAAGTAAGATTTTTATGAATGATATATAAGTTTATGTTTTGTCAATTTCTTTAATGTTTTTTTCTTAAGAGGTATTTTGTAACGTCGGAGCATTCTTTTAAAATTGTATTTATCATTGTAAAAGAAATTTTTTTGTTGTCATTATTATTACTGATCATATTAGTCCTTAATTTTTTCATTCTTTTAGATGTTGTTCCTTTAATTTATATGCCAGAAGTAATGTTTTATATATTTACTAATACTTTAAAATAGTTATTTTAGTTTAGATATAATATTCCACATCCCCTCAAATAAGACAACCTCTCTTTTTCAGGCAAGTTGTGACAAAATGTCTAGAGCAAGCTTACCTTCTCAAGCGAGGATTAAGACTCTTATTGTTTATTACAGGAGAAAATCACGACTCTGTATCGGTTACATCGGAACCAGATCAAAGTTATGTTTGTCACTTAAATATATTCGAATAAAAAAAGAAAGAGCGTAATTGCTGATTAATTTTTGTTAAAAATATATCAGTAATGTTTTTTGATTACGAAAGATGAATATGTAAATGATTGTTGATATTTTCTTCTATGATTTCATATATAATTAATGTTTGCAGTGCAAACAAATCTAATTATCTATTTTTGTTGTTGATTTTTTGTCATATATCATCTAAGATGTTAAAAACTGTTAAGTTTTGAATGTAAAGGACCTGATTATATCTTTTTTTTTATGTTTAAAGCAAAAACAAAGTTTAAATATTTAAAAATATTCCACTCTAATTTAAGACTAAGTCATAAGACAAAGAGATTATATTAGTTTGTAAGAATACAGTTGTTGAGACAATTGTTTATTATTGTTGTTTTCTCTATTCAATGTTACATATGAACGAGAAAACTTATAGTATTTTTAGACAAGCTGTGTTTTTAATATCGGCTAATTACCCAGCCTCGGTATTAATATTTTGTTTTGACAGAAAATTACTTTACTGTAAGGTATTGTAATAGTATTAACTATTTTTACGACATACAATTTTTTTAAGCAAAAATATATTTTTAAATAAAAAATAAAAGTGTAAATTAATTGTATACCATTTAATTTACTTTTATATTCACACATAAGTGTAGTAGCAGTGATACAAATGCAGGTTCATGAATGTTCTACATATAAGTCGACTACATAAATACTCCATAAGTCATTATTTAACCTATGACTAGTTATTATCTTCTTCATTTTATAAGAAAATTGTTCATAGGTTTCTGGTTAATTAAAAATGGGGGCTGGAACGTAAATAAAATAAGTTATACATACATATCGCTTACTATGGATTTGCACTAAATCAACATTTAACAATTTAAACATGAGTCTCAAAATACAGCATATTTGACATATTCTTCATGTCAGAATTTACGCACGACAATACGAACATCTCTATATAATGTCATGAAACAGATTTAAACATGTTTTTCTTTTCTTTTTGGGGTTTTTTCGTCAATGTAAACTCACATCATAGAGATATTTATTTTATAGGTAAGACTTACTTTACTTTTTACAAACGTTTTTATCGAGGAACGTTATGCAGTTTTTAGGCACGATAAACGTTTACTGCGTGCGGAATTTTGTCGCCAAAAACGATTCGCTAACTCGGACGATCAAGTGGCAAGTATATGTCGCCTAATATGACGTTGTAATAAATCATACGATGACAATCATAAGATTAATAGTTTGATTAATATTAACTTTTCGACAGCGGAAACATGTCTAATAGAAACTGACGGGATATTTTGAGTGTTTTTTTTTTAATTAAAATTGATTTTAATAAGAACGGTCGATTTTTAATTTGAATATTAATTAAAATTAAAACCTATATTAGGATCTTACACCGACGAGCAGTTAAACGGTAAACATTTCTCATAACATCATCATGACATCCTAGTTCTGTTGATCTATTGAAACTGACGATGACGTCGCTAAGGTGGACATGATATTCAAGCACCCCAATTTTAAAACGTATTGCACAAAACGTCGAATTTATTGTTATTTAATATATATAGAATATGTACTACGATTATAAATTGTTATAGGGAATCAAAATTCTAAGCCGATGCTCTAAAATGGATAACTTTCTCATTTTTAAACTTAAATATAACCTAATACACCTATAATTAAGTATAAAAAATTAATACAAATTGCTGATATACGCTACTGCTACAAGATAAGCAAACATCAAGATTATTTTGATAGAATCTAGACTATTCTTTTAAACGAAAAATCACCATGCATCACCAGATGGCCATATCATATGAATTATATATTCTATACGGAGCGGTTCTGACACATGTAAAATTAAATTAAGTGCACCTGATGTCTAATGTGTCAGATACAAAAACAAATAATTTGGTTTTTTGCTGTTGACTCAGAAAAGGCATTTGGTATGGATGTAAGCTGTAATAATTTTAAAAATGAAATGAATGAAAAATTATTTCATGTTCATACTAAATTTTATATATTAACTCTCAACAGATATATATTAAATGTAAACAAGAATTTTTAGCTAAAAGAAATAAACAATGTTATAAGTAAGCTAATGTTCCGAAATGTTATCAAATGTATTTAATATTGATATTGTTGAAATTTGGTTGTGGTAGATCGACAAAAAAGGTAATAATTATATTATTACTCAAACTACGAATTAGTTATAAAGATGTTATTAAATAAACTTGTAAAAACTACGGTTTATATATTGTGTATGAACTTATTGTAAATTTTATGTTGGTTTATAGTAATTTAACCAATAGCTGATAGCAAAAGCATGGCGATATCTTCACGAGGTGATCGAATGGCAAGTTTCATTGTAACAGCATCATTTATTACAACTAACTTTGCCTTTATCAATACCGGAGCACCGCCCCTAAATATGCCGCAGCCATTAATCTCCTTAACCGTTTCACCACTTGTAGCTTCTTTCGGCAGACCCAAATGCTTGCAAACCGCTTTAGCAGCATCTTTGATGTTGTCGTATGGAAGTGAGAATGTGTCACTTGCTTCCGGGGAACTGGCCGCGTATTCCCACTTTTCGTCGAAATTCTCGGTCACTTTTGCAGTTTTGATTTGATCCGAGCAACTTATGTCGAATTCTTCTAAGGGATACGTGTCCCCGTACCCTTCTCCCGGATCAGGAACACCAGTATTGGGGTCGCAGTCTTTGACCGTGAATTCCAAAGTAGCGCCGAACGTACCCACGCTGTCGAGGAATGCACTAGGAAACTGTACGATTACATAGACACTATCAGACTTATTGTATTCCAATTTCTGGCACGGCACTATGGACAGTACTTCGAATTCAGGAGGTGGTTCCAATCGAACGTGCACCTGTTCAAGGACCTGATCGTTCAGTGTGTTAGCGCATTCGAATTGCAATATTACGTGACGTCCGAAGACGTGTTTATGCAAACGGACCCTGTATTCTGTCTCGTCTTCGGTCAAATCAACAGGACTTGTCTGTTTGAACATTGCTCCTAGCCGCTCTATACCTGGTATATGGGACAACGTTTCCTTGCATATCTCATCGATGGTCATCTGCGCAGGTTTTTTAACTTCAACTTTCACGTCTTCCTTGACTTCTTTGGGTTCTTCGGATGGTACTGTCGTAACATCGAACGGTTCATCAGGATTTGTCTCGATATGATTCCTCAATGCCTTTTCGAGCATAACGGGGTCTAGCTTTATCACGTTTACAATGTAATCGTTGATTAGTTGCAGGTCTCCCGTATCCAGAATGGCGTTATAGAAAATTGCTCGATCGCGTACTTCGTCTTCATCATCTAATTCGCAACGGGACAATAGAACTTTGATGTTCGGAAGCATTTCCGGTCTTTGTGCACCGAATTGCGCAACTGCTGACACCGCTGCAGCTCTCACAGGGCCCGACTCTAAAATCACTCTATTATATATAAATCGAATATAACGTGAAGGTTGGCGCGACTTGGGTCCTTCCCGCCCCAGTAAGTTTAGAATACGAACAGCTAAAGCCGCGTGCTCACAGTCCTCTATAAATTCGCATAAGTGGGCTAATCCTGTCTCTTTTGCTTCTGGATTTTCCTCCACTATTTCGATTATGGCATCCGCTATGGCTGCTTTATATTCTAAGCCACCTTCATCTCTCAACATACCAGCCAAGAAAGCTACTATACTTTGATGCTTACGGGGAAACTTTGTACATAAGCGGCGAATGGCTTTAACCACGATAATCTTGAACTCATCAGATATTTCCGATACAAAACTCGATATTTGTTTCATCAATCGATCCACAGAGCTTTCGGCGCCTGTTGCAAGTAATGTCGTGACTGCGAGAGTGGCCACTGATCGATTGGGGTCCGATATAAGGTTTTCCAAATCCACAGTGCAAGCTGAAACTGCTGTTGGTCGTTTTGCTGTCAGACAAGCCAGTGTTCGGGCTCCAGCTAATCGCAGAGTCGCTTTTGAAGAACCACAAAACAGTTGTAATACTGACACAGCTGGAGCTAAGTCTTTTACAGCTCTCTTAAGGTTAACAATTGCATGGGCTGCTTCATAAATGACCATTTCAGATTTGTGACGAAGGCAGTATTCTATAAACTCAATGAAAGGTTGGAAAGCAATTGAATCATCTGTGTCAACTATTTGAGCAGCCAAACGAATAAGAAGACACAGCATATAGGGAGATTTTATGGGTGCTCTAAGAAGACGTGTCACCAACTTCACAGTAGACAACTTATCATTTTTCTTTGAAAATGCTGCTATTCCCAATGCATGATAAGACACCATGGCATTGTCAGAGTTAATAGCTTCCTGTAAATAAAAAAAATTATGAACAAATTTTTGAAGCAAAGTTGCCACTTGTTAATTTTTGGGGTTAAATAAAAAATTAAAAAAATATTTTTCTAAAATATCATAAAATGCAGAATTAAATAACACATGATTATGAAAACTAGTGAGCAAAATCAAGAGACTTCTGATTCCTTTGGTTAATTTAATAACTTTATCTATTTAATATTTTTTAAAAAACTAATAATGAAAGCTTGATTGCCCTAACAATACTTATATTACAAAACAAATAGGAGATTATATAATAATTAAATACAAGTTTAACATTGTGGCTGATGGATTGACATTAGACAACAAAATTTAATTTAAAGTTGAAATTATATGATATAAATATATTTAAATCTTAATGTTGTCTTTGTACCAGAACATTTTACTTATTATTCCTATTTAATTTTTTGCATAGCATTATAAAAAATTTGAGAATATGGAATAAACATTTTCATTTACTATAACGCTATTAGAGTTTGATTGTTTTTTTTATCATAAAGAAGATATGATCTAATATAATTGACTTCAAATTGAATATTGACATTATTGTTATTATTTCTTAGTCTTACTGGTTCAATTATTAAAAAAAGTGAAATGTTATTAGTAACATTTCTTATTATCTTAAATAAATGTATCCTTAAAGAGCAAATGGTTTCAATAATTCTATTAATAAAGATTGTCGGATCATATATAGTCAAGTTGTAAATTAATTATTAACAAAATTTTTAATGCTTTGAAAATAAATTAAGTCAAATTACTTAAAATAAAACAGAATGCATTAACTAAAATGATTTTAAGGTATAATTTAATCATATTTAATTGTTATTAACAAACCTGAGCTTCATTAGTCCAACGGCGAACAAGATCTGGTGCACTGGAGGAAAGGTGAAGAGCAGACACTAACGCTGCGGAGCTAACAGCTGGGTTCTTATCAACAATTGCTTGTTTCATGTATCTTTCAATAGCTTGTAGCATGGTGCTATCAGTAATGCTGCAAAGAGCTCGAATAGCCGCTGCTCTATAAAGATCCTCTTTGCCAGTCATATCTTTGGTCAATGATGAAGTTACGATGATAACATCTTGCGCCATGGTACTCAGTTCTTTAATGCAGAGGTAAATCATACGTCTCAACATCATGTTTTTTGATTGAAACAATTTTGTTGTAGCAAAAAATACATCTGTCGCTTCTTGGGTGGTAAACTTTTCGCCTTGATTGAGTAAATACAAAATTTTTGACAAAATATGGATACATTTTCTCGGATTAACCGGAGTTTCGTTGAAGTATCTCGCTTCTTGCAAAACTATTGTTTTGTCAAGATTTTGGTAAGGATTGCCACCACTATCTTCTTCCTCTTTTTTGTCTCTTTTGAAAGAGCTCATTTTGAGCTTTTTCTTTCGAGTAATGGGAAAACTATTGGGAGTTACAGAATACACTTTGCTAATAGAAAAACACGTCACTTGACATTAGCTACGAAAGTGACGTGTAATTGTCAATCAAGCAATACTGCCAACTTACCAAATCTTGGGAATCGTTCCAATTATGGTATAAAACTTTATTTTTCAATAGTAAACAATTTTTCCCCAAGAAAACTTTGCTTTGAGCAACTACATGTACTATCTGTAAGCATTTAGGTCGTGCTTGGTATACTGTAGCAGATACAATTAGCATATAAATTAAAATGCAGCGTAAAATAACATCATCGTCTTTTTATTTTCAATCACGTCTCACAGAGATTTATTTACTTTCTAGGGTAGTAGAGACACGCAGCAGCTGTGTTTCTCCATTCTCTGTCAATTCAAATGCTTTGTGATAATTATTGTGAAAAATTATAATTGTTTGATATGAAGGGTGTAAACCATACGGTCAAATATAAATGAGGAGATGAAGTTCGCGTTAGCGAATTTCTATCTCCAATTGTCATACTAAATCTGAACAAACAAACCTACTTTTACATAATATTTATTATGTCACTCAATAAAATATAATTTCAATTTTTTTTTTATATTTGAATATTAATTACACTAATGGTGCATTACCAGATCTATAGATTATAAACTTAGTTAAAAAAGGAAATCAATACAAGGTTTCATATATTTTTAAATGGATGGATAGATGTTATTAAGCATTATTACTTTGCTATATAAGTTAATAATTTACTTTTATACAGTGGGTCCTATTTAATTACACTGTCTTATCTTTATCAGGGATAAGTAATTGCTGTTCCATGTTATCCATGTTAATTACGTTTTTGTTGATATGATTAAAAAAGTTAAGGCACACGATAAATAGGACGATAAAGTATAAAAGTCAATCCCGTCCACTTGCGAATAATAGAAAAAAATTCCCGTTTGTTTGGATTTCATACTCTAAAGAATCATAATGTTGATTTTAAAAGAATTTATTGTGAATCATGCAATGTGGAATGTGTGACAAGTTTAATTCGTTAGCTTTGCGGTTTCAACGAGACTACAGGAAAGAAGGAAAAAAGAAAGACAGACATTTACTTGCAATTAACACAATATAAAATACTCAATATAAAAAAAGCAAAATAGATAAGGCTAACGTTTATTGAACAAAAGTCTTAATTTGCCATAAAACTATATAGCTCACTTTAATTTGAATTGAAAAATAAAGAGTTCTTATCATGTCCAACAAAACGATCGGGAAAAGTATTTCGGAAAAGCCTGAAGGTTTTCCGAAATACTTTTAACTATAAGTTTTTCATAGAGCTAGCTAGTTATACTTCTGTCAGTTGATCTTTTGAAATTGCTGGCTGCGCTTACAAAACACTTTCAGATACTATTAGATAGGATTAGTATTCTTCAATTATTTTTTAAACGTTGTAGACTGAAACGTTTAGCAATTCCTCGTAGGTCCAATCGTTCTCATTGCCCTTAATGCTGTTCAAATTCGGTGCAGGAACTGAAAAATAAATACGATTTCTAGTATTAATATAATTTACAAATTGAATGTTTGCCTGTATCCACCTAGGTGGAGACGTGTGTGTTAATGTGGTAGGAGAGGGCAAGTATACTTTTATTCCTTATCGTTGGCTTTTTCATCTAAATAATAATATATTTTTGTACTTTGTTTATTTCATTTAAATCAGTGTCGTTTAGGACACTGCTCTGTTATGGGCAAGAATGTTGTTTACCATCATGTTATCTCATATTTCTTAAAAACATCCTGCAAGTCACCAGCAAAATCGTCTTACAAAAAGCGTCAGTGCTACCATTTAGGTGTTTCTTATATTTTGTTTTTAACTTTAACCAATGCAACATCTTGACAAAAAAGTTTTTTCAAAAGTTCCCGCTTGTTCTGTATCGTGTTTGTTTTCACGGAGTACAATACTTTTATTCATCACTCGGTTCGTTCTTCTCGGAATTATGAGGATGAACCCTTATCACTATTTTTAATGGTTTGAAAAATCGCCTATTGGCTAATCACCCACGGCACACGCCAATACCGATCTGAACTATTTGTATTTTGATCATTTTTCTGGGATAGCATATCTGGAATACATAAAGAAATCATACAACGTTTAAGTTTACTTGACAATTAAGCTAACTATTGTATGCTATGTTGAAATGACTATAAAGTCGTATCGTCAATTCTTCCTCGAAGAATTTCTATGGTAGTTTATAATAAATTGAATGAAGATCTAACAAACCATTAATAACGAAGTCCAATAAACGATTTTCAGCTGTTCTTCTTCACCCTTACGATGATTAAAACGCGAATTAATCTTAATTCAAATCAATTTAAACACGACCCTAGGGCGATTTTACTCGATATCACATTTTTGGCAAATTTAAACTGGGTATGGGTTTACTTAGTAAAATTCCTTAACAAAAAATGTGTCGGAAAGCTGCTACAATATTCAAACTGTTACATTTATTAGTTACGAACCAAATTTGTTTGGTATTTGAGGCGGCGCTAACGGTAAGCGCCGTGGCATCTGTGACAAATTCTGCCGCTCGATGGTTGCTGAAACATAAATAATTCAAACATATCATTAATAAAGTCTTAATGCAACTACATTAAAACAAACTCTCCTGAAGAGAGCAAATTCGGCCGGGGAAAGTGTCGCAGTATTAGTTAGTTATTCTATCCTTTTAGGCGGTACGTGATATGATATCGACGTATGTGAAATAGTGAGTGTATTATTATCATTTTTTGAGACCTCCAGCGATGACTGTGGTAACTATTGGTGCCCTGCTCCACCGAATCGAGAAGTACGTTACGCCTACGACGTTAAAACACCGATTCATTTGGATCGAGTTAAGTGTTTAGTGCGCCTCATTTTTTTTAAAGGCACTCCCCTTGTGGCCACATCCACGATCGGAATTCTTGGCGTCGACATATCGGATGACGTTCAGTTACATGTTTATTTGGAAGGGAAAGCCTACTTGACTTCCAAAAAGCTCAGTGTTCTCGTGACCCTAAATGGAGTACTGCTCTCACCTCTGAGCTGAGGTACCATAGTACCCAGATCCTTCCATTTGACCGGATCCAACACAGAGCTGCCTGAATCGCTAATGACCAAACTCTTTCCGATCGGTTAGATGCTTTGGCTCTGCCGTACCTATCGTACGTATTCTATCGAATATAGCATGGGGAGTGTTCTAAGGAATTGTTCGATACGACATTGGAGCCTTCAAGAAGAGAGCATATTCCCGCCTTAAAAGCCGGTCTCCTAATCCCAATAAAAAAATATTTGTGCAATGAGCAGAGGTAATTGTTCAGTGTCTGGGTGTTAAATATTTATATAAGTATGCGTTTAAAATATATAAGTATGTATCAGTTGTCTGGTTACCATAGCACATGCTATGCCTAGTTTGGGGTCAGATAGCATGTGCGACCCATGATATTTTTTTTTTTATGATATTGTTCATGAGAAATTTGGGAATTTAGGAAAAAATAACGAAACTGTACTTTGTTCCTTGGTTCTTTGAGTCTTCGAAGAATCTGGTCATAGAATTTGATTGAAACTGACGTAAAAAGCACACGACCGTAGACACCATAACAAATATGGCTAGCATGCCAACAAAATGGCAGCTATGGTATTTGGTGGATTATCTCGTTATATACAAGCAAGACTCAGACATATTACTATAGGGTATTCCTCTAAGTCTCTTCCACGTTTAGTCCAATGAAAGTGAAAAGATGTAACGTCTCTTATGAAGCTAAAGAATTGAGTAAAAAAAAATGAGCTCCATCATCAACGATTCGAACAGGTGCTGTTGAATGCGTTCAAATGGAAGCAGCTAGTTTTGGTGTGCTCCAGTCTAGGGATAAAAATATTATCATATGCAACCGTTCTGTATTTCTGTAATGAGGACATGATTTTTTTTGTGAAACCAACTTCTATTTAGTCGCTTGATATGTATGCAATGTTGACAATTTCTATTGCAGCTGTGGCAACACGTTGGATCTCCTATAAAGTAGAAGCAGGTAATAGGGAGGGTAGTCATGATGTAAGGAAAGGTTTATCATGTAACATATTCGGATTCCACTTTAGCCATGACACCAGCAGAGTGATATCATTTGCCCGAGCGAAATTGTAAACATATCCTCCGCGTGTAAGTGACCTAAGGACTTTAAAACTGTCAAAAATCACGATCTCAGGGTATCTAACACTGTTTTTGCGGTGGAAGAGCCACGCAGCTGTTCCCGTTACTGAATAGGCCGGCTCGAACCGGGTAAGTACCACGACCTCATAGAAAATCGGCGTAAAGTGGAAGTGTTTTTTTGCTTCCGCGTTTCGTCCGGTGAGTGCGGTGGCCGGTGGTCCATCCCCCTCCATTCTCCTCCTTTCCCTCCGCACGCTCCTCTCTCTCCTTCCTAACTACCCTCTGTCCAATACCCCTCCCCTCTATCACCATACTTCCCTCTCAATCCTCTCCCCTCCTTCCTTCAAAATTTCCCTCCTTAAAAGCTGGAAACGGGTTTGCAAGTTCTGTTGCAAATGTCCATGGGCGGCGGTGATCGCTTACCATCAGGTGAGCTGCTTGCTCGTTTGTCAGCCAACTCCATAAAAAATATATATTTCGTTCCTTGATTTTTAGCTCCACCTGTAGGCCGGCGCTCTAAATTAATTAAATCTGATTAAGTTAAAGAAATGAATTTCGCCAAACTACAATGTTAATATTAAGACAGACGCAAGCGCTCATTGGTAAGGAAGTGGGGCTACCGCGTTTGGTGGTACGATTTGTACTGTCGACACCGATATTAATGTTTCAGTCAGAGGATTTTTTATTAACAGAACAGACAAAATGATAAGAGAGATTGCGACCAAATTTCTCCGTGGTTGTCAACGCCTATCCTGATGTTGAAAGCTGGGCAGTTAATTTTACACAGTCTTGTGGTAAGTATTTACCACAATGATCTATTTATGATATTACAACTCAATACACCTTATTACAGTGCGGGTGCGAAAAAAAATATTTTGTCTGGTCTTCACTTAATTATCCTTGCTATTATTTAATATGTAATAAAAGTAATTTAGGGTATATTTTTTTCTGTTATTTTACAAAGTTACTACTAAGTTACCCCGTAATAATAATGTCTCCCGACCGATTCCGGCCTCGGCGGCCTATCTGGAAGAGATAAGCCAACTATGCAGGATGTATTATAGTGCACAAGCGTTTGCGCAGATATAGGTGCACTCACTCTTCCTTTTACTCTCATAGCCTGATGACGGCTAACTGGGATCAAGCGCAGAGGCGGTGACATTAAACAGATCTCTTAATAACGACACCTCCAAGCCACCGCTAAATAGCGTCGACTAGAAGCCGGGACCGACTTTTTACATGCCCACCCGACGCATGGATCATCTTACTTTTCACCAATAGGTCATGTAGGCAGTTCAATTTTTTATATAACGTCCTCTCGACCGAGTCCAGCCACGGCGGCCGATCTACAAGAGATCAGCCAAGTGCGCACGATATATTATAGTGCACAAGCGTTTGCGCAGACACAGGTGCAGGATTTCTTATATAATAATTGCCTAATAAAAGAACAATTAATGATTTTTCTGTCAGCTTGTGCCTTGCGCCCATTTCCCAAGTATTACTCGAATACTCTTTTATTCACCCCTGTCCGTATCATTCATAAACTGGAACGTGGGAATCCATATGTCTTTCTACTCAAGCGTCAGGGTCTGCTTTTACCTTTGTCCGCGAAGAATATAAGTTAAAGGAGTTCTAAGGCTTGTGAAATAAAGTCCTTTATCCTCTGCACGTAGGATTGTCGCGCTTTACTATTTAACTCACTGAAGACTAAGTTTGGCATGCATCTCGCATGTGCCTTAAGGCAACGGTACAAAGTTTAGTTTACTTTAATAGAGATTTTTTATCGTGTTTTCATATGCACCTTTGCTTTTCCGAATGCGATTAATTAATGAGTATTGATCGATGGCGATGCACTCGTTTCCATGACATCCCTTAAATAATTACCTAACGTGCTTTAGTTGACCTGAATTAACATGCAAACAGTTCACAATACTTTTTGTTATATGTATAAATAATTACCATTTTACGCCCAACACGGACTCTTAGACCTTAGACCTTCAGACGCATTTAGCATTTCCTGGTTAATAATAATAATGTCGTCAAATTGGAATTCGGCTACGGCGGCCAATCTACAAGAAATCAGCCAACTGTGCGGGATATATTATCACCATAATTACAAGCGTTTACGCAGACATAAGTGCACTCACACTTCGTATACACTTATACCCCTATAAGACGAATACCCTATACGGTAAGTGAGAATCAGGCGCAGAAGCGGTAACATTCCGATCTTTTAGTAACAACTCCTCCAAACCACCGGTAAATGGCACCAATAAGACAGATTTTTTAAGTGCCCATCCGACGCATGGATCATCTTCATTTTTAGCGAAGCGGATGGACAGTCCATGCCCTAACCTTTTTTTTAATTTACGTGGGGGGAATGCCGACCCTTCCCCACCGATCCCGACCTTGCGGGTTGGCCAAGGATGGGTTATATCGGACTAGTTGCGAATAAAACCCACGATCCTACTATGTTCACCTGGAAGCATATAGGCAGGGTCACGGGAACGCTTTTGCACACTTCTGCAACCCTGGCAGCGCTGGAAGCCTCCGCAGTCCCTCCTCCCGTTGTCTCCCATGAACCCTCTCCCTCTTCAGGCAAGGCGTGCTGGAACATGGAGCACGACTTTCTAATCGGCCTCCTTTGCGATTCCCAACGGATCCCCGCCGAGTCCGTTGGCTGGAGGGCGTGGGTACTAGGAAATGGCCTGTTGTTTCTGAACCAGTGCCCAAAAGCGACAGGCCTTACAACTAAAACGCAACACAGACACTCCTCTTCCCCCGCGATTCCACCTTTGCTGCGGAGAACAGAGAGTTTGGCCCCACATCACTCTAAACCTGTTCCTCGCAGCCTACTCCAAGGTGAATCCAAAGTAAGCTCCGAGAGCCCACTCGGAGTGCCCACTCTCACCAGCCCTACACCACAGAGCCTTAAATTTATCATAAGTAAATTTAGAAAAGTAATATTTCTTACGTTATTTTTCCGTAATAGCTTAGTGTTCGTCTGCTTGCCTTTAATTTCATATTCTCAAGCAAATTGTTCCAGTCCATTTTAATTAACAATTTAAGTGTTGATTTATAAGGTGCTCAACGGTGCAGGAAAATATCGTAAAGAAACTTGCATATTTAAAAAACCATGAAAAAATATTTCTTAAACATGTGAATTCGCACAGAAGCCATGTTGCGGTCTCCGCTTATACCCTCTGTATAGAGGAGGCTTGTACCCAGCAGTGTAGACTG
>DWHO01001936.1:0-14249 GCA_018247575.1 Eurytides lysithous rurik | reverse complement strand
TTTTTAAATATATACTTATATAGATAATTAACATCCAGACACAGAACAAATACCTATGCTCATCGCACAAATATTTTGTCCTGGTTGGGAATCGAATCCACGACCGTTGGCTTTGCAGTCAGGAGCACTAACCGCTACACCAACGGGCCAGTCAAAATAAAACCAAAGCAGAAAAGTTTATAAATCTAAACTATATGCTTAGACACAAGATAAAAACTATTGCAATTACTAATGGTGGGTAAGTGGCTAGAAGAAGCGTTGTTTGAAGAAGTTGTGGTAATTATAGAGAGTTGGGTAATGTCAAGGGAGAGAGTGGAATGACAAGTGCAGAGGAACTTTTTAATCTCATGAAAGACAAGGACGACGAGAAGTATGCAGGGCTAGCTGCCAACTTCCAATAGTTGGAGAGACACGTAAAAAATTAGAACAGATAATTATCAAATGTAAATTTCTGTATGGCTTTATACATTTTAAGAATCCTCCAGCTTGTTTGTAAGTGTTGGTTACGAAGGAATTTTATTCATATTATTATTTTTTGATAATTTAATAATAAATAATCCGTAGTATCTGTAAACATTACCGATCTCATAGTTTAAATTGCGAAAATATTGAGATATATTCTTGCTTTTGGTAAAACTCAATTTAATTAAAATTCTTGTCATCCAGTAAGTCTATCTATCCTTATATATATAATTAGAGATCAAAGTTAACGAACTTTTGCAGTAGGTGTCTCCGAGTTTTTTGTTAAAATAAACTAACTTTAATATAGTGTGGTCATAAAGTTATTTTTGAATTGATTCACTCCCAAGAAAATTCTAAATTCAATCTCAACCATCAAAAATCAGTAGCGGAATTTAAACGATATTGTGATAAGAAGTTAGGGATATTGACCGACCGACGATAAACGAATGATGGTAAATGAGATAGCTAAGGCCGAGGAGATATGGAAAAATAGATTGCGAAACTGGTTGCATAAAAAATTACAGATGCGAACGCTTTAAACCAGAGTGTCGATTGCATTGGCTGAATGCCGATCGATCCGAAAACATATTTGGCAGCATTTTTTGAGTTAATTAATTAGGGAGCCATCAGATACTGGAATTGACTGGAATCGAAGTGATTGGACTATGTGAAAGATGAAGTCAAAGGACATTACGTACAAAAATAAAATCAGTTTTTATCTAAAAACAGTAATAATAATAATATATGCAAGCTGAAATTTGCAGCTCTATAAGTTCTATCCCTAAATCCTTGAAAAATTTAACTGACATGATTATTATGATCCGTTTTAAGTCCATCAAGAATATGTATAGCAGGAAACGGAATACATTTACTTTCTAAATAAGGATGATATACATACAATAGCATATTTATAAAATATATCTGAGACCGCTACATTGCATCTTACATATACATATATATACATACAATATTCTACAAATCCATCCCGCGTGCCCCCGCTGCCCGCAGATCAAATTCATAACTCTAATATATGTGACTTTAATCACTATTTAAAACTATGGTGTGGTTTGTTTTTTCATGGTTTTAGCATTTTTAATGGTAGTTGGTAATTTATTGTATAAATTAACACCCTCAAATTCGATATTCTTTTTAACATAATTTGTTCTCGGAGGACGTGTTACTAAGTAGTTTGCATTCCGTAATTTAATTCGTTGTGTTTGTTGCTTTTTCGTAAATGACAAACTTGTGTGTATGTCTTTATTTAAAATTTTACGTGCTAATATACAAGTATAGTATATATATGTTTGACTGATGTACATAATTTTTGCATCATGGTATATTTTATCAGTTGGTGTTATAAATTTATAATTAAATACCTTTATTACTCCGGTTGGATTTGGCTGCAGTACCCCACACTTCAATCAAATAATCAATGTGTGATTTGACTAGAGAGTTGTAAATTATGTCTCGCACTTTTTCAGGTAAACTCCTTGAAATATTACGTAGGGGACCTGACAGTGATATTAATTTAGACCTAATTTTCTGTGAATTAATTGGTTATTTATTTTTATTTCTATATTAGTAGTGATTCTCTTATTTTTTTCGGAGAGTATAACGAAATTAGTTTCTGCGACATTCATTGTAAGCAAATTAGTTTGGAACCAGGTATTTAACAAATTAAGATTCAACTGAATGTCCAAAATAAAAAATGCTTGTCTGCATACAGTAAAATGTCTCCTTTGAGCCCTAATTGACATATATTATTAAGGTAAATTAAAAAAAGAAGAGGCCCGCATACTGAGCCTTGTGGGACCCCATAGGTGATGGATTTGGGACTACTTTGATGGTTGTTAATTTTCACAATTTGCTTACGGTTTTGTAGATATGATTTAAAGATCTCGAGAGCTTTTCCAGTAATACCTATAGGTATTACTGGAAAAGTCGAAGTTTCTCTAGCAGTATGTGAGGACTAATCGCATCAAATGCTTGTTTCAGGTCTATAAATATACCTATAGCTATTTGTTTTTGATCTATTTTATTTTTTATTTTTGTTATGAGGTCAATTGTTGCCGATAAAGTATTCGCTCGCGGTCGGAAACCGTATTGTTTGTGATATAAAAAATGTTTTGATTTTAAATATGATTCCAAACGATTGTATAAAACTTTTTCAAAAATTTTAGATACTACTGGTAATACAGAAATTGGACGATAATTACAAGGATCAGATTTGCTTCCTGACTTAAAAATGGGAATAACTTTAGCAATTTTTAAACTGTCAGGGAATATACCTTGATCGAAACAAGTGTTAATACATGCTGTGAGTTCACGAACAATAATATTTTTTAAACATTTGATAGATTTAGTACTGATACCATCAATGCCGGAACCAGTGTTAGGATCTAGATTATCAATAATTTTTACAACTTCTTTCACGGTAGCTGGTGCGATAAAATTCAGTTCACCTATGTCATTTGTTTCTGAATAAATTTCGTTTTGACTTCTTTTATATTCATCAGGGATCATATTAGCTAAGGCTGAACCAATTGTAGAGAAATAGAGATTAAAATGTTCGCAGATATCCTTACCGTCAGTGATGCATCTTGTATTAGTTTCCAGTTTATCTGGTCCAACCTTGTTTTTGATTTTATTATTTGAAAGATCGTTTATGAAATTCCACAATTTTCGTGGTTTTGTCATATTGTTTTTAAATTTGTTGATGTAATATGAGCTTTTCGTTTCTTGTATCTCTTTTGTTACTTTTAATTTTGCAATCTCATAATCCTTTTTTGAACTAATATCTGAAGTGTTTGATTTATATTTCTGCCACAGTATATTTCGATTGTCAATGTCTTTTATTATATCTCGCTTGATCCAGTCTTGTCTTGGAAGGTTTAATATCTTAGTTTTTATTATTTTACTCTGAGATAAACAACACTGTAGCTTTTTTTCAAGTTTCTCATACAGCGGTTTTTCTTCGTCGTAAGTCATATTTTCGAAACTATTGTACAATTTTTTATAATCTACGGCAGTGTATTCCACTTTTTTTGTTAGGGGCGAGTAACATCGTTTTATTTCCAAAAATATCTGTTTGTGATCAGACATAGCAGATTCTATCATTACAAAATTAAAGTTATTGTCTTTGAGGTTTGAGCACACATGATCAAGTATAGTTTTAGTTGTTTCAGATTCTCTAGTACAGAATTGTTGATCTATTTTGTTTAGAATTTTAAAGTCGTACTCTTTTAGAGTGTCTTTATAGTTTTGAGTGGCTTTGTCTGGTTCAAGAAGGTCAAGGTTAAAGTCGCCAAACACCACAGCTCGTCTTTTGCTTTGTAACTGTTGTGAGTATACTTCCAGGAAATTGTTGATATTTGCTGTATTAGGTTTATATATTACACCAAGGTCCAATGAAAATTTTTGAACATGTATCCAAAGGTAATGGGTATCATCAAGGCAATGTTCTTCAATAAGGCTGTGTTTTATATTATTGTGCACAAACATTGAGACTCCACCACCTCTTTTGTTTCGTCTGTAGTTGTAGAAATGTGTATAACACGGAATTTGGAATGTTTTGGCTTCATCTTCATTTTTTATCCAAGTCTCTGATAGTATGATAATATGTATTATAGTTTTAAGAGATGCAATTATAGTTCTTAACTCATCGAATTTTCCAGGCTTAACAATGCTGCGTGAATTTGCATAAAAACAGCGTAAAGATTTTTTATCAAATGCTATATCAGTATAATTTGCAGCGATTTCATATACTACTTTTTCTTTTTCTTGAGATGAAATCAGTTTTTTGTGTTTGTAACAGATGGAGCCTTTTTTTCAGATGAAGTAATTATTTTGGGTATCCCCTTTACATATTTAATAATAAGATTAGGTTCTCCATCTGCAGTGCGTTTATCAAGTTCTCTAACTAAATATTGCATATGTTTTCGTTGATGCGGGGTCTGGTCCGAAAATATTTTGATGTAATCATTTTTAAGGCAATTTTTATTACGTAGTATTGCTTTAGCGATCTCTTCTGAAGCAAAGCACACTTTGATTGCACGTGTACGATCGGCAGCGAATTTTCCAAGTCGGATAATTTTTCCAGGTTGAGGACAGTCGTTATAGATGGATTTTAGAATTTTCGTTATCTCTATTTTCTCCTCCTCATAGCGCTCCGTGATAGACTTTGTTTTTGATTCAGGAAGTCCAACAATTATTATATTATTTTTCCGCATATTGCGGTCCTGAAATTCACTAAGAAGTTCTTCATAAGTGATGGGTGCTTCCCAAGAAGAAGCCCCTGGGGATGTACATTTGAGGTTATTAAAATCAACCTCTAGTAGTTCAACCTTCTTCTTTGTGTTTTCGGTAATTGTCGTCATGCTTGCCAATTTACATTTGAGGCTATTATTTTCCATAATGATGTTTTCGATAGTGTGACTTATATTACTTACTTCATTTTTAATGGAAGTAACATCTTGACAAAGCTTATTAATGCTATCGGTTTGATCATTTCTAGTCGACGTTAAAATCGCCATCATTTCGGACATCTGTTTACGTATTTCAGACAGTTCATTTTTAATGGTTTCCGTGTCATCAGTTGTTTTTTGTTTGTTACGAAAGGTAATATTAGCCCCCGTGCCACTTTGTTGTTTTTCGGACAGGTTTGGTCGGGAACCTCCAAGTCTTGCATTAATGCCGCCTCCATTCGGTGAGCGTACTGAGCTCATTGTAGATCCGTGGCGGGCGTCAGGTATCACTACTTACGTACGTACTGCGTGTGCACTTGAGAGCGATGATTCCAATAAATAAAGAGCCCCTCTTTTTTACTCGAGGGGGTGAAGAGCTGTTACCGCGTCAACTGCACTTATTGCTTGGATGATTTTCGTATTAACTCACTGAATGATGATTTTGCAAAAGTTGTTATATGCAGATTGCAGAAGATCTAATATTGCTTGGTAACTTTAATTTGAATTATATTTAATCTATAACACGTCTGCTCTGTACGCTAGCCGAAAAAGTATATAATTTTTATTACATCATATCAGATTTAAATTTTTATCCGACGTTTATGATCCAGATAATTTATCTCGTGTAACGTCTGGAGTTTAAAGTGTAAACACATTAATCGAGTTTTTAACAGTCCAATAAAATCCAGTCCTTTATCAAAAATCTAAAGTTACCCTAAATTACGCAAGCGAATTAATTTATTTATTAGGACAAAAAACAGTTACACTTCGATAGTTACAATTAAAAAAAACTATTGTTACTAAGCAAAACCAACACCAGTGTCTATAAAGTAGGATTAGATAAAATGAAAATAGGTTTTTTTTTTGTAAATCACAGTTTAGGTACAGTAGTAATTTAATTTTATTTGATTGATATTTTTGCTTTTAGCCTATGCGGCTCTACAAATTTTCATCGGGCACCGCACCTGTGGGAATGCTCGTTCCCACGAGTTGGATTGCCCCAAGACTGCAGGGTCACGTATGTGGACATGCGTGATATATTTCTAAAAACAAGTTTTTAGGGGCTGTCGCCAAAGGGTCATCGGGTTTCAGTATACGGACCGTAAACCTGTCAACTATAGATGGCTATGAGGTGGTAAGGGGCGGTGAGAACAACCCCGGGACGCAGGTGTACCTAGTGTACGTGGTATGGGTTCGCCGTGCTCGAAGGCGAGGACGACCTGTTGGGTGTTGTGTGTGTTCCCTACTTGTGTGTGTAGGGTGTGGTGACGACCGGACCCGGGACGATGGGTCCGACTGACCGACAACCCCTGCCTCGTCATCCGGACCGATGAGGACGTTCCGCGGGCGGCGGTTGCGATCGGCTGGTAGACGCATGCCTTGACCACCAGAGGATTGGGATGGTGGACAGCTTTTTCGAAAAACCGTTTGGTCGTTTCTTTGCAGTGTTGTTTAATTGTCGGGACCCTGCAATGGTTATGCAGGTCGACGTTACGGTGATACCATTCGGCACCGGTTGCCACGGATGCGGATGCGGAATTTCTTTTGTACTACCTGGAGTACAAAATAAATTCCGCATCCGCGAAGGCGAATATGTTGTAAAATATTTTGTGATATCAAAATGGAGTGGGGCTACAAAGAGAACCTCGATAAATCACTGTGACTGCAGTACATAAAGTAGGTATGGAGCCAATTTTTAAAATCCTTCATACGTCATACCATTTCTCAAATGTTTGTGTACCGGGATATTAATAGGTACAATGAAACGTCAAACCTCCTCCGTTTGTGACAGAAAAAGATCTGGCCATCCACGCAGTGTTCGTACGAAATGCGATCAAAGCAGTAAGGGAAAGAATACGAAGAGATCCTGTCCAAAAAAATCCTGTCCTGTCCAAAAGCAAAAGATTTTATCTCGGGATACACTTAGAACCATGAAACGTATTCAAAAGATGACTTAGGATTTGCAGTCTATAAGAGACGTACTGGTCATTTCTTAACTGATAATTTAAAAAACTTAAGCAAAGGGAGGTCACAGAAAATAATTGTTTACGGATGAGAAAATTTTTACAAGCAATATTTTTACAAACGAAATGCCTGTATTTATGCTGAAAGCTTTAAAGAAGCTTCCCAATTAGTCAACAGAGTACAACGTGGGCATTATCCGACTACAGTGATGGTTTGGTGGGGTATTAGCTATGAAGTAGTGACTGAACCATATTTTTGTGAAAAAGGTATCAAAACATCGGCACAAGTGTATCAAAATACCATTCTTGAAAAGATAGTTAAACCCTTTAACAGCACCATGTTCAAAAGCCAAGAATGGTCCTTTCAGCAAGCTCGATCCACCCAGTCTTGGTTAGAAACGAACGTTCCGGACTTCATCAGAGGTGAAGACTGGCCGTCATCTAGTTGTGATCTTAATCCATTGGATTATAATTTGTGATTAGTTTTAGAGAGTAAGGCTTGCTCTAAACGCCATAATAATTTGGAGTACCTAAAACAATCCATACGATTGGCAGTAAAGAATTTTCCCATAGAAAGAGTGCGTGCTGCTATTGATAACTGACCTCAACGTTTAAAGGACTGTATTGCAGCCAATGAAGACCACTTCGAATAAGCTTTATATATTTTTAATGGTTTTATATTAATGTATTAAACTAACACACTGTAGTAGTAATAAATATTACGTACAAAAAAAATATTTTTCTTTGTACTTAACAATATTTATGGCAAGCCTAAGAATACTGTTTATATTTTTAAAACTTATCAATATATTCTAACCTAGTCATACCCAAATAAATATGTTTCAGTGTTTGTTATTCTATAACTTCTTTTTTTCTTTAATACGACAAATACCTATGGCAGACTGACGATGCGAATTATTGTAATTACTCACACTTTTCTAATTACGATGACACAGAATCCCCATACAATCAAGCATCATCCGAAACACTTGCAAAACAGAAAATGATAGCTGTATATGTACACATCAAATTTTAAAATATGTATCTCTATTATCCATGATTGTTGATGTGTATAGGTATATATGTATGGTTTTTTTACCTTTTTACCTAATTTTTTCTGCACCACCCAAAGGTTGACTGGGAGATAATGCCACAGGCATTAAGTCCGCCTTTGTACATATTTTGTGCAAAAAGTTTAAATACATAAATAAAATATGTTTTACAATTATTACATAATTTTCTATTTAGTATCTATCTTTTAATTTTATTTCTTTTTTATCAAGTAGGCGGCAAAGCAGCAAGCGGCTCACTTGATGGTGAGCGATAAACACTGCCCATGAAAATTCGTAACATCATCTGCAAATATGTTGCTGGCCTTTAAGGAGGGAATTATTTTAGCAGAGGGAGGAAAAGGAAGGGAATAGGAGGTAGCGGTTGGCCGCCGGACAAAACGCGGAAGCACAAGCACTTCCACTTCCGGCCCATTTTTCTATTAGCTTGTGGTACTCATCCGGTTGGAGCCGGCTCATTCAACAGCAGCGGGAGTTACAGCATGGCTCTACCACCGCATTTAATCCTTTAACCTACAAACCACGAGTGTGACTCGTGGTAAAGAATTTGTAACATAAGCGAAAGCCACGAGTCTAACTCGTGGAATTTGCACCATAAACGAAATATACACGTCTTAAAAATACTATATGTCCCCTAAAGTTTTTTATCATGTCACAATTGCTTTTAACCCTAAAATTTAATGGTCATAAGTAGTATAAATCTTGTGCCACTTTAAATACACGGTTGGACAATTAAATGGCACAGCGCGCGATCGAACTTTTCCTTTAAATCGGCAGATATACCGTGTAAGTCAAAGGGTTAATTAGTAATCTCTGCACCTACCTAATCCAATGTGTACCAACCAAAGGTTGATAGGCAGTTAATACCATTGACATTTAAATGTACGCCTTTGTACAGTTCTGTGCCTAATTAAATAATACAGTGCTTTACAGCATTTCAAACTAGACTAGGTTAAAATCTGTTAGTCCCTGCACTGCTCTCGTCATCTAGAGATGTAAGCTATAAATCAGTAGTGGCCATGACGTCGCACGGTTTTGGAAGTGGCCCCCGCAAAGCTAAAATGGAACAATTTGCTTTGCAATGAAATTAATTTTTGAAAATCTTCTTCCATACAAATTTAATTTATACATGCTCATAAGTCGCCCGCAGACTATATTTAACAGAAAAGTAGCCTCCGAGGGATAAACGTTTGGCCATACCTGATATATCCTATTTACTCCTTCCTCTCACATAATGCCTGTTCTCAGTATAAAGGATTATTAGGCGTCATAACTTTTCCCTACAGAATGTAACACCGAAATATAAGATGAAAGTATGGGTAACCAAAAAAGTATCAAATATCTTTCCCTCTGCACTAATAATAAATAGTAGATAATAATAAAACTAACTAATACCTAATTAGTAGAAACCATCACCGTTGAAATAGGATAAAGGGAGGAATAACAAAACACTGTAATTAGAAATAATTTTTTTTTATTATTATCAGTTCAAATATCGTATTTACATTTCTTTAAATGATTAAAAAGCACATTGTTTACACGATAAAAAAATACATAACTAAAATCAGCGGCAGAACAATTTCGTGATACATAAACGAAAATTTGAGAAATATAATTGAGTTCATTAAACATAAGATACAGAGTACTACATTATTTAAAAATTATATAAAAAATCTCATGAAGCTCCCGCGTATGCAGCAGCACAGTGACAGCTGACGGTCATCTGTCACGGTGACATTTGACAATGCGCTGACGTGACAGCTGTCGTAGTAAGCACTTCCGGGATGGTACATACGGCGACCTGTTCACGACTGAGGACGAACGAACCGAACGAAACTCTGAACCTATTTACACGAATGCCGCGCAACCTAACCGACGGCAACGGACGACAACGGATAGCGATAGAAAGAAAGAAGAACAAATGCAAATAATCGCGTACGCCCCACGGAATAGAATGTACCCCGTCAACTACTTAAATGCTCCAAGTAACGTAACACCTAGCAATATACACGTATGTTACATAGCGCCTCAGCGCTCAGTGCCTCACTCAACGGGTGAACTAAACTCATTCTCTCCATTCATTATTTCGTTACACTTACGACATAATCAACAAATCGTTATACACCTAAATTACATACATACATACACGTTGCACTCCGGGAACGTTTACGATTTACCACGCCTAATTTTGGTGTTCGGAACCGAATCACGATTCGATTAATAGTTTTTGGGGACGCGGGCGAGGTAAATCCCCTCGACAAACATACTACGTGTTGGAATTAAAAACGAAACGTTTAAATATGAGTCTTAATAAATGAAACCTAAAGCACAATTTTCTTTTCAAGCATCTAAAAGTTTACACGAAGAAACAATTACAAACGAAAAATAGGTCATGCCAACTCGCCACGGCCGCGCAAACTCGACGTAAATGTCTCTAAAGCTCCGTATACGCATACTACGCTAAGGATCTCTACAATCTCTAGATGTCTCACAGGCACACTGTCAACTCGACGCATGCCAGTTTGTTTATTCACTATATAAATACCTGAAGTAGTGGCAGTGGATGTGTTACCATAGATACGTGTTTCCTAATCTCCCAAACTATTAGCAAGAAAGCGTTAATTGAACGCTCTCATTCGATCCTAAAACGGCAAATTTTTCAGATTGTTTTTCATATATTGAACAAACGTCAGAAATAAACATTTAAGGTTCAGATTTAGAGAATTCATTTGTAAAAATCGAAACATTGCACGTTGATTAAGCTATTGTTCGACACTAAGAAAAAATTTAAAAAGTACTTCAAAAGCTACTGAAATTTCATTTATTGCTAGACGCATTACCTGCATATAAATAACAATAGATACAAATCTATATCACTGCCGTTTTCTTAATCGCCTTGCTAAGCAGTCTCTATACATTATCTATTTCATTGGCACGAATTGGTGTTACCTTTGCATTTTTTTTTTCTATAATTTTTACGTCTCTTTCTTACGTACTTTTTTTTCCATTTATACTACTATATTCTATTAAATCCAAATAAGATCCTATTCACATGATTTCATCTAAAACGGCCGAACGCAAGACGATTAAGCAAATTACAGTTGGATTATGCGAGAGACAATTTCAAGTTGCCAATGCGCCGTTCACCTACGTACGTCGTACCACTAAGCTTCTAGCCTTACATACGTGGGGGACCACTAAAATTTCACTAAACTGGTTACTTAACTAGTGTTTAGGCTAGTCGGCACCCTAACTCCCACCTACCCTAACTACCCTTTTCCGTACAATCGGATAAATTTTAATATAATTCACTTAAAACTCGTCGAATTTCCCTATCACGTATAATTTACAGTAGGACGGTCCCACGCTTCACAAATTTGAGATCTGTCGCATTGACAATACGTTCCGAATAAGACGCATTCAATTCGTATCCCATCACTGGTGGCGGTCCATCGTCCGCCTCTGAAAGTAACAGAAACGTCGCTGCTACGCCGGTGCGTCGGTAATGTAAGCGGTGCAAAAATATATAAAACGAGGACTTCGGATAAACGACACCGCAGTATATCACCTTTGAGCACCGTGGAAGGAATGTGTGCATAAGATATGAAGATTAAAGACATATTATCGCATATCGTTTCCACTATGGTTTCCCGTTGGGCCGTTATGCGGTCCGAATGGCATATTACGATGATCCAGACGTTATCGTGAGAATCGATCATAACGTTGCGTAGCGCGTATATGGCAGAGTTCACATCGTCGATTGTCACAAAACGCTTAGTATAAATAAACATCTTCAAAATTTTTACCAAATTATGAGCATATATCCAGCATAAAAATCTCCCTTTAAAATAACTCGTCCCTCTCACTCTTCAATTATAGATATACATGGCACACTGCTCCGTTCATATATACTTTTTTTTTTCAATATTTATACATATAAATCGTACACTTCCTATCAGTTTACCTTGTCACCATAGAATAATTGAATTATATGGATGGATATTACGTTAGAAGCTTAACAAGCGCTAATATATAAGTCGAAAGCAGTCGACATCGGATGGACAAACTAAACGGCGCACAAATGAAGAGTTAGAAAACGGGCATTGGATGCCCGGTCCGTTTAAACTAGACGATGGTAGTATCACGAAGTATTGGTCCACCGAGACGCACCAACCGGTCCTCGACTGTCCCCCCATTAAGACTATAGGAATTGAAACGCACTAACTAATAAGGTCCGCGCCGTGCCACGGCGTCCGTACGCGGGCCGCGTGAGTACGCACAAAGGAACGAGAGTAACAGATTCAACTAAACGGTGCCGTCGGTGGGGCTCACTTGATGGCCACGTGCCGCGTCTCCGGGTGCAGGCAGACGCCCTCCACGGTGAAGATCGAAACCTCTGTAACAATAGTTTCACATTGTAATTGCTTCCGTTTACACGAATACTACACACAGTGTTAACAGTGGCGGTACTACTATACGAGCCCAAAAGTCGGACTTTCCCTACTAAGGAGTAAAATTTATAAATCGTAATTAGCACACAATTCTCAAATAATTTATTTTTAAATTTAAGCGTTGCGGGAATTATGTGCTAGTTAAGATTTATAAATTTTACTCCTTAGTGGGGCAAGCCGGGCTTTTGGGCTTGTATGGTAGTACCGCCACTGAGTGTTAACATGTCAATAACTGCTGCCCGTCCATGGACTTTTGTAACGTCGAACGGTTTGCAAAAGCGTTGTCCACCTTTAAGGTGGGAATTTTTGGAAGAGAAAGAGAGGCGAGATGAGGAAGGCGAAGACTGGGAAAGGAAGAAGGGGGGAAGGCGGGGAGAAGGCGGAAGCACAAACACTTCCACTTCACGCTGATTTTCTGTGAAGTAACTTTAAAACGAACAGCATTCGTAAAGAAATAACAAAGTATGGAAATAGTGCCGATGAGTGTGATGATTAATATACAGTGTTAAATCGTAAGCGACTCTGCTCATAACAACAACAGCGGCATACGGTACTAGAAAAGTCCAATCGATATCGATATTCTGTTCATCCTAGTTCACTAATTGGTATATAGCTCAAGAGATCAGATGATAGCGTCTAATGTAGATACAACACCAGTTCAAAATTGCTTTACACTGAATTGCACTCGTCAGAAAGAAGGTCTATTGTTGTGACCATTCATTACGCTAGCAATACTACCTTTCAAAGTAAAACACGGTAATGTTTATATATATTACTGTTCGGTGGTGGATCAAGTGGCAATATAGTGGTACTATCTCTTTATTATATTGAAATGCAGATTATCTTTGCTTCAAGGAAGAAGGAGATCTAAGTGTTTGTGACTCCTGAACTGAGTAATTCTGTTTGACATGTGTTTATTAATTTTTTTTTCTTTTTATTATATATTTTCTATATCATCAATTTGTTAGGATCCTCATTATATTACAATATCTCAGCGTGTATTTTCAAGTAAAGAAAAGGCGCGACGCTCTCCAGGTCACTGACGTTGTATAGACTTTAGGAGATGGTTCTTCGAAGTGTTACGATGCGCTTGACTTGCCATTTATATATCCGACTATATCACTCTCGGGTCCACTTTTTAGAAATTGGATTAAAGAATTCCGAAATTTAAAAAAAAATTAACAAACTACATGCCCAAATGAATGCGAACACAGATGTATCACAAACTAACAAAGGACGCAATTAAAAAATCGGAGCAGACATGACGGATTACTGAGAATAATGATAAATAAACAATTAAGCAGAAAGTTATGGTATTCAAAGAAAAGTTGGCGTTATATTTTTTGTATTTATATAGAGATAAAGTGACGAGACGTGCATCTGACGTTACAGAGAACTTCGCCACCCAGAAAATTAAGATATTACGTCTCTTCGCCCCGGAAGCACGCTGACAACACTAAGGATTCTTCAAACCGGGACACATTAGTGCTTACACTTGACGCACTTGAGAAAAAAGAGGGCGGAGGGAATGAAAGAGATGGAGGGGTATGGGCCACCGGCCACCTCAATCGCCGTACGAAACGCGGAAGCAAAAACACTTTCAATTTACGCCGATTTTCTGCGAGGTCGTGGTACTTATCCGGTTCGAGCAGGCCCATTCGGCAGCTGAAGCAGCTGCGTGAAAATGCAGTCCGAGAAAGGGCCGTGGTCGACGTCATAGTGTGCGTCGGCCCTAAGTGTGGGAGGGAGACAGAGCACTGACCGTCGGGCAGGTCCCTGAGCCGCGGTGGCAGCGCTGCGAAGTAGGCGTGGTGGATGGCGCGGTGGGCGGGCAGGCGG
>DWHO01001935.1:0-14251 GCA_018247575.1 Eurytides lysithous rurik | reverse complement strand
CTGTATCCTTCCTCTCGAAGCACACAAATAGCACTTCGCTGTTCAAGCGTGATTTGCTTGCGTTTTGCCATTTTCAGTAGAAAAAATGGGGGAAAAGCCATAGTCAACAATTTCCGAACACAGATAATGTTAATGTCACAACTTGCGCGTGCTAATACACAAGTGTGACTAAACAGGACCCAAAAAAGTTAAATGTAAAAAATAACACCAACAGCAATACTTCAAACCACAAAAGAATGCAACCGCAGTCCTAAGTCATAAAACACCTGTTTCGTAAAAATCTAAGAAATTGTTAAAACAGCCGATGATCCCTTTGTTAATATGTAAACAATAGTAAAAAGCTACAAAGATAACATTCATTACAATTTTTTACCGCCTATAGCAAGTGTCGTTTCATTTTGGCCAATAACAAATGTGCTTCCAAACTTTTGTACGGTAGTGTATATAGACACCATACATCCCTCCACAGTTTTGTTATTGTATACATTATTGTTCCTAACATATTTTCAAAAGTGATGGGACCGGATATTCAAGTTTTTGAGCTGAGGTTTTAAATAACTAACATAAATGAAATATTGCTGTACAGTTTTATAATAATTTGGAATAAGGGTATACTGATCCGTAAGGCAGGCTATTAGGTTATTTTAAAGAATTTGAAAATTCACTAAAATAAATCATTATAATATAAATATAATTATTACTGTTGCAATTTTGTTTAGGAAAATTAGAACTTGGGGAAAACTTGTATTCATTAAAACCCTAGATAATGTGGTGGTAAACCTTTTGCACTACAGAATATATATTGTGTGCCACTTTCGATGAAAGCTTTTCTCATGCATAGTGAACACATCAAATTAAGTTTAACTTAAAAACATTATTGCATAAGAACATCAGGTGTTTGATACAATTGATTGAGAGATTTATCAATTTTGACTAGATCAGGGCACCATATGTCAGATATTAAATTCTTGTTTTAGGCACAGAAATGGATGTTTTAAGGCAAACGATTCAGAGACAAATTACATTAATTATATTTGATTAATATGTACATCAAAACAGAGGAATTAGAAAGGTGTTAGGCAACTATTGTTTATCATTAAAAAAGGGAATAGAATTAAATATGTAACTTAGATTTGCCAATCTATACAATATGTTGAAAGGATAAAAAAATGTTTGTTATTTTTAGTAAGATCATTGTGGTTAATCAGAAATTGTAGAAATAGTTTAATAATCAATAAGAAAAAATAAAATAGGATAGAAAGAGAAGAATTATATTACTCCACAATTATTTAATTTTTGTAATAAAATGTCACTTATCTCACTCTTATCAATTGTAAAAATTTTGAAAAATTATGAAAAAAATTTAAAATTTACTAGTAAAACCATCACAAATGTGTATTTGTAATAAATTTATGTAATTTTAATACAAACCTTTCTTCAAATTTTAATGCATCAATGCAACCTAAATGGCCATATATATCATGACAAAACTTGGTAAAACATATTTAAAGTGATAGAAAAGTTTTAATATGTGAAAAAATAATTATTATTAGTAGAGTGAAAAAATTATGCTCTCAATATATGTCAAAAATAATATTTTGTTGTGGATAGACTGCATATTTTAGTTTTGATGCTTAACCATATATCTTCTATAATTAATGTTGTATATTACTATAATAAATAATATTACATTAAGAAATTTAATATAAACACATAAATAATCGTTATTATGAGTATGATAGTTCATTACCTTATCTTACAATTGTTGAAAATAATTAAAACAATTTAAAAGGAAATGCACATTGCTATTAAACATAAAAAATGGTAATGATATTCATTTACCACAATTTGTATGAAACAAATTTAAGGGTTTGTAAGGAATCTTGAAAAATATTAATTATGTGACAGAATTAAAATAAAACATATTAAATTGTGTAACATTTGATAATTAATAACTATGATATTACAAATAAACAAGAGCGTTTTACACAAAAATAGTTATAACTGTAATTATTACAAGTACTTACAGTCTGTCAAACTGGCTACACCTGCTAATGTTGTAATAGGGACACTTGGAATATCCCTCTCATTCATTTTGATCGGAATTTTGATTTATTTTTCCACGACTACTTGTGCTATCCTAAAAGTTAAAAAGAAAGTCTTGGCTGTCGTATCGTAACACACACTATTAGATGTTGTTTGCGTAGCCGCCGAATCCATCATAGTTTAATATCCACATACGCGGCACTTTTTGCGTTGAAGTTCGATTTCACATTATATATCATCAAATAATCATAAATATATTTCACCAAACTAATTAACAAATCCAAAGATTGTTGTGAAAATAGGGCACCCGTCAGTTTGATGCTTTGTTGTGCGTTGTGCATCAAAACGAAGGTCAGCGCATCTGGACGACACTCCCAGATAAAAGTACAGAAAGTTGTTCATTAGAATCTAAAATATTTTCTTCCATATAAGATTTTTAGATACTCACAGAAACATTATGTTAACTATTTATATCCAGGACAAATCAAACATTATCCTAACATTTAGATAATCAAGAAATTGTGACTTAGTGTTGCCACTAAAAACGAAAATCTTACTAAATATCTTACTAATAGTTGGCGGGTCAATTAATTTGTTATCACAGAAGTACAATATTATACGATTTTTTTTAAATTATAATTGTTATAATTTTAACAATAATTATCGCGTAGTCGCCCGTATCGCGTAGAATCGCGTTTTGAAATATGTTTTTTGGTGAGGGTTATTATTTTCGTGATGCCTATCAGTGTGTAGTAGAAATATGCACAATGTTATTTTTTGAAATTATGCAATTTGGCGAGATTTTCAAGAAAAGTAAAAATAAACAAAATTTGTGACGGTGACAATTTTCTAGTGTCAGCATATTTATATTTCTCACACCAATTCACGATCTTGGTGTAAATAGAGTAGGATAGGGTATGGTATATACGTTATACAGGCAGGAGTCCGCAGGTACCACTTCTTACAAATTTAAAAATAATAAAAAACCAAGATATAACATTCAATCCGAGTTGTCTTTAGTGCGATCATTCTTAAATTAAAAGAAAGCTAGATTGCCCCTAACGACTGTTCTTTGAACTTCATCTACTATCCACGGAGCGGGAAACGTTTTAGGTTTACTTTGCAAGCAGCAACACGTGTGTCGAAAAATTTAGTACCGTGGTATTAAGTAACCTTCTCATTAACCATAGAAATCATTATCAAGGAAGATAAATCTAAAGTAAGCATCACGATTAATATTACGCACATACACATAAGTAAAAGTTTTATGTTTATATGAAGGTCATTTCGAGAGAATCCTAGAGTGGATAATTAACCATTCCTTTTCATATGGTCCAGAAAAGTAGTCATGTCATATCATGAATGATTTAACGGTAGAATAATGAGATTAACAGACTTAGTTATTGTACGAAGAAGCGTTAGGAATTTTTTAAAAGATCAGTCATCACACGTGATCACAAGCGGTTTTTATTTAATTAATTATTAAACTCAATTATTTTTACTCTGTTTCTTCCATTATCATTAAAATCAAGGCGGTGAAATAAAATTTGAGTAGTAAAATAACAATATGTCCACCTTTTTAACTCATGCGAAATGCGATTTTCTGAAAAGAGTCACCACCTCATCTGTCTTGAAGCGCAAAATAATGACTAGAAGCCGTTTTATTTTATTTGAGAGAAAATTTTATTACCAGAATTTTATTGCCAGAAACACCCAACGGTGAACAGCCTGGTCAACGCCGAGTGTTTGATTTAAATTATTTTTTTTAAAGTGATCAACGTATATTTCAGTTTATATAGTTCGTTTAAAAAAACAGTAGTCAAAAATTCTATGGCTTGCGTTACTTGTGGCTGTAAAAACTATAGCGGTGGAAAATCACATGAAAACAGGAATTTGTAGTTTCATAGGTAAGTATTTTAAGCTGTTTTCCCTAATGTGTTATACACTGTTGAATCTATAATTAATTTTGTGAAACGTCTATGTTTATGGCATCCGAATAAATATATTCAATTAAATTTTGTTTTTTTTTAGAAAAATAAACCAAATATTGGTTTAACAGTGTTGTAAATTCGTATTTTCGTTATCGATATAACGAACAGTACACAGTACTTATGACTATATTGACCACTTTAAATCAAATAGATTGTATAATCCAATAATCATGGGTCAATTTGTTTATAAACTCGGGGTGATGTAGTGCAGAAAAAAAATGAGATAGCATTATTCGCCGATGACACCTCACTTATTTTCAAAGTGAAACGGCATTTGTCATATTTTGAAAATGTGAACAACGCTCTCTCAATGGTTGTGGTTTAATGTAAATAATCTGTTAAAATAGTAAAAAAAAATAGTAAAAAAACTAAATTTATTAAATTTTCTCCTCCGCATGTCAAGCATAAAAATAATGGTGTATTGCTGAGTGGGGAGAAGTTGGATCCTGTGGAGACCACAATATTTTTAGGTTTAACAGTAGACTCAAAGCTACAGGGGCTCTCATATTGATAAACTTGCGAGTAGACTCAGTTCTGCAGCATTCGCGATTAAGAAAATTAAATCTATCACAAATGTTGAAACAGCTCGCATAGTTTATTTTAACTATTTCCATAGTATTATGCCTTATGGCATACTACTGTGGGGTAATGCAGCTGCTATAAATACAATTTTCGTACTGCAGAAGAGGGCTATTCGTGCTATCTATGGGCTTAATGCTAGAGTGTCATTAAGAGAAAAATTTAAAACTATAAACATATTGACTGTTGCTTTTCAATACGTGTATGAAAATGTTATGTACGTTCACAAAAATATTAATGACTTTCACAGAAAGTGTGACGTGCATGATACTATTAACACTAGGAACAAAAACAAATTTGTTGTACCTAATACTCGTTTACAATGAGTCAGTAATTCTTTTTACGGGCAATGTATATATACGTTTTTACAATAGGATTCCATTAAAGCTCCAATTGCCAAATTTAAAAAAAATGTAAAAGTACGTTTGTGTGCTAAAGGTTATTACATAGTAAAGGATATCATTGAAGATAGCACACCATGGACATGATGTGATCGCCTCCAGGCCATTTGAAGATGTAAATTATAAAAATTGTCAACGTAATTAACGTAAAGAAAATGAGTTAAAGTCCCGCTGAGTTTCTTTCGCCTGTTCTTCTCAGAACTAAGGCATTTTTTTCCGAACAGGTGGTAGAATCATTAGACGTCAAAAAGCGATTGTAAACCAATCCACTTTTGAATAAAGAATTTTGACTGTGACTTTGATTGCCCTCCGGGATTCGAACCCACGAACTCCGTTTTGTAAAGCGCGGGCCTATACCACTAGGACACGGAGGCAGTGTATGCTATAAACGTTAACTGGCATTATGTTAACTACCTTGGACAAAACTAAGTTAAAAACGTTCTCACGAAATGGTTACGGCGCTGCCATATTAATCGCGCTGAAAAAGATTCCTGTCATAGATATAGCGTTTACGGGTCATTACGCCCGAGTTAGTAGTCGATGAAATATCAAGGGATAAAAATTATCACGCCGTTTGAAAAGCAAATGTTGCTAGCTTTGTTTGAGGTGCTCAGACCTTGGGCCTTATCGTGGCATCTACGGCGTTGGAACACGCACGTTTACTACGTAGTACGTAGTGGCGGTACTACCATACAAGCCCAAAAGCCCGGCTTGCCCTACTAAAGAGTAAAATTTATAAATCTTAATTAGCACATAATTCCCGAATTATTTATTATTAAATTTGAACGTTGCGGGAATTATATGCTTAATTATTTATTATTAAGATTTATAAATTTTACTCTTTAGTAGGGCAAGCCGGGTTTTTGGGCTTGTATGGTAGTACCGCCACTGGATAATAATAACTAATAATAACACTAATGTAACCCCGACCGATTTCGGCCACGGTGGTCCATCTACAAGAGATCGACCTACTGGGATGTATTGAAGTGCACAAGCGTTTGCGCCGACACAGGTGCCTCTTCCTTTACTCTCGCAGTCCAATGAGACGGATACCCAAAAGCACCGGAAAGAGATCAAGCGCAGATGCATTAAACCGCTAGATGGTGACAGAAGGTAGCCGGGACCGACATTTTAAATGCCAATCCAACGTTTAGGTCATCTTTCTTTTCTAGGTAATCGGGTGATCAACCCATTTATCATAACTAAATTATGAAACAACAACACAAAGTCACTCCGCAGAATTCGAACCCACGATCCCTGATCTGTAAAACGCGGACCTATACCAATAGGAATTTCACACGGATACACGCCCAGATCCGCAACAATTATCGATGGTTAACACAAATATTTGTGGCGTGAATAATCGAAGCCATGATCTGCAACGCTGAACACAACAGTTTAGCGACTGCACCATACGGGTCATCAAATAAGATTGAATGATAAATTCGTGTTAGGCCTTACGTAAAGCTTTAAAAGCGAAGACCTAAAACGATACTACGCGTAGACTCTTAATACTATTTTGTTGTTTCCTTTTTTAACATTACTGTTACCATTTTTATAATATTCGCTAATATTTTGGCTTTAACTAAAAATCAAAGAATAAATTTATACATTATATACCTGAATAAATTTTATACATATATATGTGTTTGGAGGTAAAATAATTGACATTCACACATACCACCCCAGACGGACTTCATCCTAACAGTAAATCCTACCATTTAGAAATATATCGCCCTAAAACTAAATCAGGCAAAGTTCTCGGGCCTTAGAACAAACCATACCGCAACGTAAACCACAATACTATAACCTATTAAAGTAAAACTTAACACGTTACGAACTTAGAAGCTCATACGGAACACAAAAAAAGATAAATTACCACTAAACGACCAAACTTACATCAACACTAATTTTCACAAAAGACTTTACCGATTATCTTTTTTAATTTCGACAGTAACATTGTGATATATCGATTGCAAAACTTTAACGACGATAATTTGACACCCGAACTAAAGCAAGAGTCAATCAATCGGCCGGTGTATCAATTAAGTTCTAAACAGAGGACTTAGTAATAGAAAGACTAGTAATTATTTCCGACTCGTGCAGCCCTAAAGTTACAATGAAACGTCGATTAAACTATGTGTAAGTTATCGTCAACTATACATAGTTTATTCCCAGCCCCCCCTCCCCCAAAATCTTTAAAAAGGATTTTTTTTTTCGTTATTTAAACTGAAACTTTTAAAAGGTCCCTCACTTATTCCGAACAAACCGATTAGTCGACCGATTGGGTCATGATTTAATCTAACACCGACAACGCACACATTTTACATTGAAAATTACAACCACCGATCGGTGTTCTCCATTAACTGGTATAAAACACTAGCGAATTTCTTTACAACACGAACCTTAAAAACAACATCGAAACTTTAACAACTAAGACTTCATAAACACTTGCCCACCACGCGTAGAACACTTGCACAGACCTCAAATAGGATCTCAATCGAAAAACTAACGTTCTAACACCCGTTTAAAATTCACGTCAACTTCCCGATTATTTCTAACGCACGCAGCGAGATCGGCGCGTATATTTGAAACTATAAGCCCGATGCTGCACGTCCGGGCGGTTTGGAGCGCCCGCGTGCACTAGGCTGTCGCCCCGGACGATCCACGAGCCGCGCCGGCGTCAAGCCCAACGCCAACGCCGAGCTCGGCGACAAACTCATCGCAATCATGAGCTTTCCGTCCAAGGTAAGCAAAACTATGCTCCATTTATCGAGATGAACGTTCCATCAAGAATAACAAATAGCAAATTGCAGAACATTTACAGTACTACTAAATAATTATCAATCTCGGAGAATACAGAAAAAAGATTTAAAGTTCTAATTTTAGTGACATTTTATTAAACAGTTACTAATTTCTAAACTTACATCCTGTTGTATATCTTATATAAGAGTTTTTTTTTCTCCCATATTAAACTAAAATTAAATATTGGATAAAAAATTATTAACGATTTAAAAATTGAACAAGATATATAAGAGAGAGAGAGTTTGAACTGATAGTAGGAATAGAAAAAGAGAAACCACTCTTCCGGTCCGTTTGAAAAAGTGAGGAAATATACCAACTTATTTCTGTAACTTCTTACCGAGATGTACTTCAACCATTGATGTAAATAATAAGTGTACCATTCTGGATTTACCGCCTACATTGCATTAACAAGAATCAGTGACAGACACACCGTTTTTACGCGGAAAAACGCCCAGATCCGAAACAAACAATCGCAGTTCGAACAAATATTTACCCCGGATGGGAATCGAACCCAGGACCTGCGACGCCGAAGCCAAAAGCTTAGCATCTGCGCCAAATGGCTATCATAATTGATGCGATCAGCATAATAATTGATTGCCAGCTATTGGATAATCAAGCGTGCAAGCATTGCTGTGTTCCGATACTAAGACCCAGCGTAATTACTCCATAATAGATATTGACAATTGTTTAATTACAAATATAGCATTACAATGTAAGGAAATTAAGTAAATATATATATATATATATTCTAAGAATTTATTATTTATATGACGTGCGCAGCATCTTAAAAAAGAAACACAAGAGTTATGTACTTTTAAATGCAAGACATTACAATACAAATATATCAGACGCACTCTCGCATAGTTTCAAATATATCAATGATTTGCCTCTTTATGGAAAGAATACATGTAACATTGTGCTTTTTGTTGATGATACCTCCATAATCTTGCTCAACAGTAATAGAACTATTATTGACGAAGTAAACAGTGCTCAGTGGTTTGAAACTTATAAATCATACTAAATAACAATAGAAGCAAATCTCTCGAATTCACCCTAACTAATGTAAAAAGTCAAAACACATTGTGCTTATTGACAACGAAGCAATAGAACTTGATGGTTCAACAATTTTCTTGAATATAACTCTAAAACACTCGAATGGAACTTCCATCTCAACTTTCGGGTAAATTCAGTGCTGCCCTCTTTGCAGTGAGGAAAGTAAGACAATTAACTGATGTTAATACAGCTCGACTAGTTTATTCCAGTTATAGTATTCTATCTTATCGTATCCTGTTGTGGGGTAGTGCTACTGAGATAAATAAAACCATTTATCATAAAGTTTACCATTAGGCACATGACTTGCTATTCTGCTCAGTTTATTTCCTAATAATAAATGTTAAGTGCAGTAGACAGTCGAGAAGGTGAAAACTTGTGGCAGAATTATGTATTTGAATAACGTAAAAGATTTTATAATACACATACATACGTATATATTTAAATTTAAGATATTTAATCCACTGGCATTACAGTCCTCAAAACAAAAAAGAACAATTAATATAGAAAATTTAACATCTTTAACTTTTTAACTTCGTTTTGTTCACGCCTATTTTTCTTACTTTCTGATGAACCATTTACGTTTGTAATAATTATTATTATTCAAATAGACATAAAATTCTTTGAACAAATTTAACATATATCTATATATGACAAAACTATTAGTAATTATAATTTTGTCTGACCTAAAAACCTATTAAAACTTCTTAATATTATAATAAAGCAAGAGAAGGACCCTTCTAGACCTCATATTCTTGTATAAAATTTTCAATAATCAAATCGACTGCCCTCAGCTTGTAAATCTTTTTAATTTCAGGATACCCTTCAGGATTCCGAGGAAACCCGTTTCTCTATTTTACCCGCCATTCCGCAGGACTGTTTTGGGAAAACAATCACCAATCCCTCGTCTGTGTAACACATACAATACATGGTTTATTAATGAACCTAGAGATGTTTTCTCTCTTAAACTTGGCCAGTTTCGTGCACATTTGTTTAAAATTATCCCAGATTAGTTGTATGTAGTATGTGGTCTTTCCAAATAAATTAGATATAAAATGTACTTGTGTGGCATGTTAAAATAGCATGCGGTGTTTACCTTTAAGTGATTGTGCATTTAGCGTATAATACTTTTTTTTCGATGTAACTACCTACTTTAAGTTAATATAACAATCGTTGATAGACCAAATAAATAAATTGGTGAAATGGAACGAATTCATGGGTTCCGTAGCGATTTTTTCTATGGAGTAAGTTGTTGCGTCAATATTACGAACATTCACAGAAATTATAGGTGAGTTCAACATCATATACAATGTTGTCAGCATAGCACATACAATGTTGTCAGCCGAAACTCATTTATGTGACAGAAGGACAGATCACTTCTTTCGGCCACCTAGTTTAGTGTGAGCAGTGCTCGCTTTAGCCAGATTTTGGAGAGAAATCTAGTACGCGGAATAGCCAGCAGGCGTGGACGCCGCCACCTTCGAGACCATCGGGTGTGTTAAGTTGCTTGCTGAGTACAAAAGATTTATAAATCACGCCTTGAAGCCACTTCCAAATGTACTCGATTGGTGTCAAGTCCCTACGAGTTTCCAGCTTTTTGTATACCATCATACCACGCAATGTACTGAGATGAACACTTATAAAAAATATGAACGTACTTATATACGTATACATATTAAATTCAGTGATGGTACTACCATACAAGCCCAAAAGCTCATCTTGGCCTACTAATAAGTAAAATTTATAAATCTTAATAAGCACATAATTCCCGTATAATTTATTTTTAAATTTGAGCGTTGTGGGAATTATGTGCTAATCAAGACTTATAAATTTTACTCCTTAGTAGGGCAAACCGGGCTTTTGGCCTTGTATAGTAGTACCGCCACTGATAAAATGTATATAGTAAGGCACTTAGTTATACACCGATAAAGCAATTCAAAACTCTTATTGGAACCGTGATGCGCACTATTTGTCACAAAGACCTGATTTAGACTGTTTAGCTTCTTGTCGATTCTTCTTAGTAGAACTGCATTCGGAGCCGGTGGTATCTAAAATGTAAAAATGTCGATTCATAGATGCTTGCAAAGGAATATTTGAATGGATATAATTTTATTTGAGAATTATTTTATTAACATAATGTCTAGTTCAAAATTCTAACACACTGTTAAGTTGCGATTCGATTCAATCACAGTGGGTAGAACAAACTTAACTGTAACAAATCTGTGAAAACGTGTTCATAATGATATGTTTGTGAAAAATGCTCTTACAAGGGGTTGAATAATAAAATTCGTTTTAATTAATCGTTTTTATGGCAAAATAGCTTTTAAAGCTGAACTTAGTTTTAACGCTTATTACTGATTATTTTATTATAATATTTATGTAATAAAGGCACACTAGGTTATTATCTATTTAAAAGATATGTGCACAATATGGAATTATTAAATAAAATTCTAAAAGAAAATGATCGGAATGTTAGTACGTCCAAAAAAAACATACGTTCGTTTAAACAGTTCGATTTTGATTTAAAAACAACTTAATTAAACCTGTAAAAGATATTTCCGTTAAAATATTACATTTCATATAATGCCGGTTCTCCTGTATTGACTTAACCAAAGTGAGTAACGCATTCGATTATCGTACGGGATATTTTTCGTCACAAGTAAGGATATCATCAAAAATTCCTTCGTTATTGTGACGGCTGAGTAATGCAACGTAGTACTAAATACGTGTTTGTTGGTCTGCTTCGCTTAGTTATAATAATAATCTAAAAATATGGACATCTCACACATTGCCATCTGATCCCACACTACGCACAGCCTGTACTATGGTAATCAGACAACTGATACATATACTTATATACTTTTAAATACATACTTATAGACAATTAACACCCAGACAGAAATTCCTATGCTCATCGCGCAAATATTTTGTCCTGGATGGGAATCGAACCCACGATCTTTGGCTTTGCAGTCAGGAGCACTAACCACTACACCAACGGACAACCAATTGAATCAATTCACGCGACACCATTTTTTTATGGAGGAAAACTAACAAGCGGCTCACTTGGTGGTAAGCGATCACCATTGTCAATGGATATTTGCAACATCGAATTTGCAAATGCGTTGCCAGCCTTTGAGGTGGGAATTTTTGGGAAAGGGGGGGAGGGGGCGGAAAAGAAATGGGCCAACGACTTCAACGGACACACGGAAGAAAAAACACTTCCGCTATACGCCGATTTTCGGTGAGGTCGCGATACCTATCCAGATCGTGCCGGTATTTAGCAGAAGCGGGAGTTACGTGACTCTACCGCCGGAATTTCTCGAGCTTTCTCATTTTTCTCATCTTGTTTGAGTTACAATTGTTTTATACACTACCATTTTATACTACTCACACCAAAGCCTGTCGTTAGCTGTGATATGGTTTGCAATGGATCGATCACTTTTAATTATTCATTATCAACTAGTCAGTAGCGGTACTACCATACAAGCTCAAAAGCCTACTAGGGAGTAATATTTATAAATCTTAATTATCACATAATTCCCGCAACGCTCAAATTTAAAAATATTTTTTTTGGGATTAATGTGCTAATTAAGATTAACAAATTTGCCTCCTTAGAAGGGCAAGCCGGGTTTTTGGGTTTGTATGGTAGAACCGCCACTGCAACTAGTGTCTCCAACCATCTACGGGCTTTGTTCTGTAAATCAAAATGTCCAGGTCGAAAACGATAGACGAACTAACCAAAAACGCACCATTCGTTACCTCATACGGCAGCTATTGTACAGAACATATCACATTCGCGAATAGCGCGATATTTCAAGTTTTCCATTTCGTGAACAGATCTATGTCAAAGAAAGAATTAAGTGTTGCGAAAACAAATGTATTACGATTGAATTAGACATCAGAAACAAACAAGCCTAAGTTTGAATTCAGAACATCAAACCAAAGTTAAGATATTTAAAATCAAAATGTCCAATTCGACAAAATTCTAACGCTTCATATGTAATAATCTAATATACAAATCAATTGAACAATTAGATATCGTTAAACAAACTTTTCAACATCTGATCGGTGTAAACTTTTCAAAGTAACAAAAACAAAATACATATATAGTCTAGAGTGATATCTTATTAAGCAACAATACAGTAAGCACTAGCCCATTCAAACTCGAAAAACAAACGTTTCGAAGTAACGATTGGAAGGTGAATTAAAATATCGGATCGCATCGAATTAACAGACGTTCAAGCTTGGTGTGCTGCTAAGCGTCCTGAAAATCATAAAGGCCCTTTGTGCTCCCCTCCGGCCTTAGGGCCGCCGACGATACCCCGGTCCGGGTTCCTACAAGGGCAATTAAGGGCAAAATTAGTCATTAGGGCGCTCCCACAGCCCGCCGGAAGGGCTGCAGGCTACCACACTAATTTACTGAGGGTAATTCAACGATGGAATACCTTGGACGGTCGTCGAAACGCATTCGCTCGCCGTTTTGTTAACAAACGCCGACCATGGCGTAATGGAGAATATATATACATAAATATCGACGCTGGAAAACAAAAACGTAGTAATCAGCAAAACCAAAATGTTTCATCAGACCAGTTTTTAAACCAATCGACTTGGTTCAATTTACTGATTTCAACAATGTTATTAAAAAAATGACTCCATGCGTCATTTACTACGTTTTTGCTTTCCAGCGCCGATATATATATATATATATATATATTTTCAAATACATCATTAGATATAAATACGTAATTTAGTATAATTTCTTGTATTATAGCACTTAGTTACTTTGTTGTTCGTGGACTTTTCCTTCTAAATCGTCATAGTCATACTATACTATATAAGCAAAGTAATAATACGACGTCCTATAGAAAGTATAATAAAGCATCCACAGAATATCAACATTGGCTTGTGCCAATAGCCATATATCTAAGCTTAAATTTTATCGGTCCAACCTCCCATATTAAATGGTATAATTTCTTATTCCTTGAATATTGGTTTACTTAATCTATATGCACACTCAACATATGCACACAGGCGGACTCAATGCCGAAAGCATTTTCTACCATTCAACCTTTAGGTGGTGGAGAAATGATATGGTAGGTGCACTTGTAATTAAAGTATTAATATACAACTTAGATATACAATATGGTAAAATATTATACAGAAAATTCTTCACGCCATTGTTGTCTTTTCTTATTATGACTTATTATTGAAGAATTTTATCAGTACTTGCAAAGATATTGTAACTAACGGAAGTACGTTACGTTATTAAATAAAAATATGACAACCGTGGTAGACCCACACGGCTGCTCCCGCTGCTGAATGGGCCGGCTCGAACCGGATAAGTACCACGACCTCACAGAAAATCGGCGTAAAGTGGAA
>DWHO01001934.1:0-14253 GCA_018247575.1 Eurytides lysithous rurik | reverse complement strand
TTTCCGAACAGGTGGTAGAATCATTAGACGTCAAAAAGCGATTGTAAACCAATCCAATTTTGAATAAAGAATTTCGACTTTGACTTTGATTTTGACTAGGAAAACCTAACATCTAAAACTACGGACACCGTATGTCATACAGGCGAGGCACTTCTACTCTGTCTTCATTTTTCTGCACCACTTTCACTTAAAAACACTAAATTTTTTTTGACAACGACCTAAGAATAGTGTTCACATTTCAACAATTTTTGATATCGTAACATTCATTTTTTTTCATCTATTGTGGAATCACTGAAAGGCCGTAATGGAACACGCCTTCAATTTTAGTGATTATCTTGGAAATAGCTGATCGCACTCAAGAAAATATCGAGTGGATTCCTGTTTTCAAATATTTTTCTTAAATCTCATCCAATTTTAATGAGAAATTCGTAGGTATCGCTCTGCAACGGTTGAGCCGCTTTCTCGTTCGTCTACCGTAAGGAAATACTGACCTTGTCGCCAGAGAAGCCCACGAATTCCAGAAGCGTGACCAGACGTGGTGGGAGCATGGCTATCATAACGCTGAAGGTAGCGATTCCCAGACGAACCCCACTGTGGAAATGTTGCCGTGATTCCTTCGTCTCCCACTTCTTCTTCGGTAATATTTTCGAGCACTCCCTAAGAATGACGAAACGTTTGCCGTAAATCAATAAAACTCTATCTCATCAGCTCAACTCTCTCATTCTCCATACCTTACTCAAACAAGATAACTTAATACCGGAACAATAATTTTCTACATAATAAATGGTTACTTAAACGAAATGAGGTACGAGTAAGTTTTTAAAATCGATGTACATGCAAATTTTGATTTAGGAATCAGCCTAAAGTGGAAGTGTTTTAGCTTCCGCGTTTCGTCCGGTGAGTGAGGTGGCCGGTGGCCCATCCCCCTTCCTTCCCTCCCTCTAGGTACCTCCCTCCATCACTCCCTTCCATCCCATCCTCTTTTCGCTCCCTCTCTCCTCCTCAATTCCTCACTAACTCCCTTGTAATGTAGCAAATAAGAGATTAAATAAAAAGATTTGTTAGACTAATCCATAAAGAAAAAGAAAAGTTTATATGGACCATCCAACAAATAAATATAACTGTTTAAACTTTTATTTTAAGCTAGAAGGCAATGTAAGCAGTTTTTTAATTACTGAAACCGTGACCCATGTCTTCTCCTCCCATCATCTTCTAAACTAATAAGAAATCGCCCGTATTCCAAATCAATTCGCCCATCTTCTAATCGAATAAAATGCACTGTAGAAATTAAAAATGTTGTATGCATTTTCGCGATCTAAAAGCTCAACGACGGCTGTTGGGATTTCGTTGAGAGTCGACTTACTTGTAAGTACTGTAACAGGTCTTGATTTTTATCGTTGCTCTTAGAAAACCGGCAAGATCGTCGCCATCCAGCACGCAGAGCGCCGCTTGGAGGAGCATGGCTTCGGCGTAACATAGTTCGGCGTGCGCCTCCATGTCCGACATTGATGTGTAGTTCGGCTGAGGAAAGGTCATGGTATTGTTTGCTACTTCAACCCTGCCATGGTCATTTGGCCACGGTATTTTCCAAAGGCACCCGATGCACGGTACGTTCATTTACTGAGTTATGTGTCATTAAATAACATAATGGTTAATTGAAAGCATCCGCTCGGAACCTTTGATAAGGTTATCGTCATTCACCCAAATCGTAATTGATAAAACAATGGGCGTAATTTATAAAAATAATACGACCCACGCGAAATACTGGAAATGACGAACTAATGAACAAGAGAATGCATTAAAGATTCGCAATTAACTTGTACGTATTAAGATAAAACGAAGCTATAAAATAAAGAGCTCAAAAGTAGATTGAAGCTAAAGAAAAAAAGGAATAATGAAAAAAAATTAAAGTACTCGTTTTATAGCACTCAATGTTCCAATTTTCTATTGCACATTAGATTATTCCATCTGTTAGATTTGAAGTGAAAGTGAGTAGAAAATATTTCAAATTTTACCTTATAACTTAATCGGTAGCAAAGGGATACGCGAATCAGTGCCTGAGAAACTTACCCACGGTTGGCCCGACAGACGATTAGACGCGGCCGTCGCTACGTACCTTCTTGATCATCGTTCCGAGAGTTTCCACCAGCGTGTAAGAGCGGCGATGTTGTTGGCAGAGGGCGTGCGTTTGCTTCAGAGCCGCTAAGGCGCGTGCCACTTGAGCCGAGTCCAGCGTTAGTACCGCTGGAATGAACTCGAATATGGACACGCCCAGGCTGTGGTACAGCGAAGTGCGGCTCCTGATAGGTAAATCAAATGTCAGTGGCTTTTATTGATCATGATTAGCCGGACAAGCATTGGCCCATGCCATCATGTTTTCTACACGATCTGAACTGCGCTGACTACAGTAATGTCCCACCCACCAGCGCTTACAACAACGCCCTTGCAATAGGATCGGAATAATTGCGGTGCCATCGAAAACTTACAAACTACGGATTCAAAGGGCGGGATTGGATCGGTTACTAATAATCATGCGAAAGAAAAATTACATAAAATTCTATTACAGTTCAGAATAAAGGTGGGTGAGCAGATGAAACGAAGTATTTAATCAAAAACAATTCAGGCTTTCAAGGATGATGGTGGCATACAAAGGGAAAGGGAGCAACATAATATAAAAAGATGTTATAACAACAACAATTATCAAAGTAGAAAGAAAATCCAAAAACTAAGTTATATAACTAAGCGAATGTTGTAATGTTTCCGATCCCACTGCCGATCGCGGAAACTGGAAATTATTTTTGAATTCGGAATAGAAATTTTTTATAGATACCACTGACTAAGTGATCCCATATCACGATGCCGCTAAATAGAGCCGTAAAGATATAAGAAAAGAAAACATTTAACTACATCTCACGCAGTGGCGGTAGTACCACACAAGTCCAAAAGCCCGGCCTGCCCTACTAAGGAGTAAAATTTATGAATAATAATTAGCACATAAACAACGCTCAAATTTAAAAATAAATAATTAGTAGTAGGGCAAGCCGGGCTTTTGGGCTTGTGTGGTAGTACCGTCACTGATCTCACGTTTTCAATTGAACACGTAGGTGGTAACGGGGTCGTCGGCATCCACTGGTACGCTACTTGTAAAATCAAGAATTGAGAGCAATTTAAGAGAGAATTGAAGCAGTTCGAGGCTCAATTTAATAACGCAAAGTCGTTAGATGCATCCGTAACGCTTGGCAAATTGATTAAGTAAGTGGTAATTACGACTTATGCCCGTTACCCGCTTCGCACGCAAAATGCTGAGTTACTCGTATGGAAAATTTCACTTACCATACTCGCATGATGTTCATTGCGCTTTCCAGGTCGTTGTTGAAGAATTTCTTTATAGCCAGTTCACAATCTGCCAATGCTCCGTGCAAGTCCATGTTGAGTCTGGGTAAAAATTTAAAATTCAACTGAGGATTTATTTTCTCGTCTCGTTCTAAGAAATTCAATTGATTGATTGATGTGAACTTTTACTATCCGCTCACGGAATCATTTTACTCGAATAATATCAGTGTTAAGCAAGCATTTCAAAAAAGACGGATAGGGTTGTGCAGACTTGTAAAGGTAACAAACCGTTTAGGGAATTGCTACTTACTCGGGTGGTTCTTCAGCGGCATCCTCGAAATTATCCTGCGGAGAAAAAGTAGATTAAATAAAAATATTCCAATCACGTAATAGTATATGGATCCGTTATCATGGAAATAATCTGGCTTGCGTATAAAAACGACGACAACGCTTTTGGTTTCATCTTCCATTATTTTCAAAGAAAGAACCTTGCTCAAGACCGTTTTTGTGTCTACACATCACACCCGCTCCAAACGTTCATTTAGATGGTTTTGTCAATATAACTCACACTCTGAGAATAAGTCAAGTTGCAGTATCTTTTGTTTTTTTTATTAACAAAAACACTGCCTCTATTGTAAGATAGAAATACCAAGATATTTCTAGTCTAGTAGTCCTATAGTTATTCTCCATGTTGTTAAAAGGTCGTTTTAAATACACATATTTGACACGCACCGATGTCCAGGTCCACGATCAATATTTGTAGTTCATAAAAATATTTGGCCCGAGTGGGAATCAAACCCAATTCTCGCGATGTCGAAGTCAATGGGTACAAGGAATTATGAAGGTTGTCTATTATCGAATTTTCCTTATATTTTCTAACATATTCGTTTCTCCGGTATATGACTGATTCCGGTATATGACTGAATCTAGTAAATTAGAAGGAGCCACCCAGTGCTCAAAAGTATTGAAAGGGAAGTGTGCTCCATCGCAGCAGAGAACAGAGTTTAACTATTCATAAGCGATGAGTCAACCATTCATTTAGGTAGTTTTGTAGAAGGAGACTACAAGTATCCAGCATCAAACAAATTAAGGGTAAAATGTGCTTACGTCGTCCTCGGTGTCGGTCACTAAATTTTTCCTGAAATCTTGGGGAAGCGTGCTGAGGGGGCCGCTGTCCTGGTGTAGGGCCATGGCCGGAGGCTCGCCCCGCCGGTGGTGGCGGTGGCGGCCTTGGTAACTCCGGGTCCCTTTTGGGATATCGGATAGTCGTCCCCGATGTTTCAGTTCGAATGCGTGTTAACACTGTAACAAGGGTAAAATTACAACTTTAAAGTAACCCCCCACACAAAATAAAACCTCCAAAAGTAGGAAATGGGCAGATGCTTTAACAGATCTTCTTAAATTATAGCTAAGCTTTATCTTGAGTACATGATTTTGGAACAAAAGAAACCACATCATAATCAGTCCATTCATTTTGCAGCTACACTTTCACGGACAGAGATAGATACACAAACATATATGTCAAACTTATAACACCGCCCTTTTTACAGTTTACAACTGTAGTAAAAAGTATTTTTTTATATGTATTTTATAAAAGCTAATTTGTCTATTTAATCCACTTCAGTTCAGATGTGAAATTAAATTCATATAACGATCCTCATGAGCTCGAAATGCAAATGTAGCTTTTAATTTTTTATGTATTATCTATATTTATTTAACGATTATCGAAAATCTTCCATCGATATCAGCAAAAAAATAAACAATGTCAAACAAAGAAAAAGTCAGAAATAACTTCTACAAAGTAACTTTGTTTTATCAGTTGTGGAAGCTCAGTACCGGATGTAAATTAATATACCTGACCAATACGCATACGCACAGATGCAATCACTTTTCCTTTAATCTCTTAGCCCGATGGGGCGGATAACCAACACGACCGGAGAGAGATCAGGCGCAGTGTCGGTGGACGACCTCTTAATAACGACTCCTCTAAGCCACCACTAGATGGCGTCGATGAGAAGTTGGAACCGACTTTTTACTTGTCCATCCAACGCATGGGTCATCTTACCTTTCAGGCAATCGGGAGATCGGCCCATAATGCCCCGACCATACTAAGAACAACAACACAGTCATTGTCTCCGCGGGATTCGAACCCACGACCTCCGATTTGTAAATCAGGGGCCTATACCACTAGGCTACGGAGGTAGTTGTAGGCTGAGTAGATACTTAATTATAGAACAAACTAGAATGGAATTGTGGAGACGAAATATTACGCCACTTACGAGTAGGCACAAAAGTTGCAACATGGTAATTATACCCTCAAAAATAGACAATTTCGTCCTCATCGCACAAAAAAACCCAACGATTTCCCATCGAAGGGCTCGCCGCGGCGTCATGAGCGAGATCGAACAACTATTAATGCAATGCAGGGCGTGGCTCGACCGGGACGCACCCACCTGACATCCTACTGCGCATCCGATGATCGATTACGCGCATTTTATGTTCCGGAAATTTACCTCTATATAGACCATTTCAGAATACGCAATGACGAAAAAATTCAAATCGATCGTATATATCTTAATTATTTTATTTTATTTATTTATGGAGTAGGCTGACAAAGCGGCTCACCTGATGGTAAGCGATTACCACCGCCCATGGACATTTGCGACTTACAGAACTTGCAAATGCGATGCCAGCATTCAAGGGTGCCTCCCTTTTTTATAGAGGGAGTGACGAGGAGAATAGAGGGGAAAGGGAGCAGGAAATAGAGGGCGGGAGAGGTGGTAAGAAAGGCGGGGTAGAGGTAGAGAGGGGAGTGAGAGATGGAGGATAGAAAGGGAGGGGGATGGGCCACTGGCCACCTCTCTCACCGGACGAAACGCCGAAGCAAAAACACTCCACTTCACGCCCATTTAAATTAATAATATCTATAACAATGGATGGAATCCCGATCACTAAACTGTCCAGAAGTGTCTAAGTTTAAGTAAGAAAGGCCCTGTTATTTAATTCTCTATTTTTGTGCATATGAATTTTTTTTTTAATAAATTGTTAACTCTTTTTTCTATCGAGCTATTGCAATAAAGACAATTGTTTCTAGAATTGTTGCAAAAATATTTTCTCTTACCCATTACCAATCGAGCGCGACCCACTGCGATTTTAAAAAATTTAAAAAAGGTTCTTGAAAATTTTTCTTAGGTTGTGCACACCAACATCTAGTAAAAATAACAATCGTCGCCATTATAATTATACACGAACATTTCCCTACGCAAGGCTCTACGCGGCGCGATGTGGGCTAGAGGTCAGAACCAGTGGCCAAATTCGGCGTTGCGGGAATTATGTGCTAGTTAAATTTTACTCCTTAGTAGGGCAAGCCGGGCATTTGGGCTCATATGGTAGTACCGCCACTAACAATGCAATGGTAGCAGGGCGTGGTTCATCCGAACCGAGTGCATGTTTCTGCACATGCGCCGACAATCGATTGATGCTTCTCAGAAACAGGCAAGTCTACTCTAATGAGACTAACTTCAAACGATGCTGGCGCAAATGTTTAGTGTTTAATAAAAGTTTAAGATTTCATACACAATTTCCGAACAGCAAAAGACGTAAGCGGAAAAGTGAAGTCGCCGTACCAATCGTTCACAAATACGACGAAGTGAAACAATTGGAATGGACGCAATATTACGGGCAAGCGATGATTTTCTCAAACGGGCGAAGGAATTCTTCTCAACGAATCGATGTTCCGCTTGCTATACTCTCTATAACCTCTACACTCCACGTTGATACAGGACCTGATCCATCTTCAAGAATTGCAGTGAGAGCCTCCCGGTGGCAAACTTTCGAAACTAACACCAGAAATGTCCATGGAAACATCTATTCCGATCTGAAAGCACTCACAATTCCCTATCGGAATAGCAGTCGACGTTAGTACGATAGACGAAGGCTTCTCACTGCACGGCTCTGCAAGACGATATATCGGCAAGAGGCAGGGCCGCGCCTTGCGTGAGGCAAGTGCATCATCGATAGTCGGCGCATGTGCAGAAGTATGCAATCCTGCACATGCGTTGATAATCGAATTTTAAAATTAAATTTATTTCACTAAAATTACCGAATTTGACTCAACATATCGAGACACAATAACTAAATACAACAAACAATTTTCAATATTTGATAGAAAAACTGAAAAATAAAGAGTATTATCACAGACGCATCTCATTATCTGTGTTTTTTTTGTTAAATTAAAATGCTTTTTCGTTTCGATAATCAATTGATAATAACGTTACTCTGTCCGTAAAGGGTGACGACTTACCTCTAGAAGATTACGAGCGCAAGTCAGTTTACGAAAGGTAACAGTCGACTCGATGGAATGCATCAAAATCGGACCGAACATTCTTTTTATAATTAAACAAAGGGATGGTGAAAACTAAATATGTATTATGACTTAGTGTCATTGTATTTAGTGAGTGGCAATAAAGTTGCAACGTGGTAACATCACCCTCAAAACAGAGATTTTAACTTATCGTAAAAACCAGCCGCAGTGTTCCTTTGCAGAACCGCGCGTGACGCCGTGTCGGCGAGATCAATAGACTATTGCCGCAGTCCAGGGCGCGGCTCGACCAGGACGCCTATCCGACATATTTATTGCACATGCGCCGATAATCGATTACTTGCATTTTACGTTCCGGATTATTATTTTATTATTACGTCTATTTTGCCCCGACAAAGACCATTTCAGAACAAGATAACGGTGAAAAATTCAAATCATTTATTAATTAATATGTTTATAATTCAGACAAATGATTAATTGCCTCTATTACTCAACTTCCTAGAAGTGTTTGAGTAGGAAAGATACTGTTAATAGATTCACAATATTCATGCGAACCACAGAAATAAATTATGAAATCAAGTAACCACTAATATATTACGGATTTTGTTGCGTGAAAATTTATTTAACAAGACAAATTCGATAACTATTTAAAAAAAAAGTGATAATAAATTATAAAAAAAAGGTATTTATCAAGTCGTAACACTTGTTATAAAAACAATCACCATTACCATCACTAGTATTAAAATCGAATGACTACACAATATTTTTTGGACGCAAAGATTTTCAAAAACGAACAAAGGAATTCATCTCACCGAATCGATGTTCGGCTGGCCATAATCTTCAGGTTGATGCAACGATATGATGGATCTTCAGGAACTACACTAAGAGCCTTCCGGCGGCAGAACAAAAGTCAGGAGCGGCGTGGAAATTGCTTGGTTGATTTTACGCGAAAATAATAAAAAACGTAAGGATCTCTCTTAGCGCGGCCCTACAATACGACAAAAGGCCGCCGCTCTAAACCGCCTGTCTATTCGAAATGATAATCGTCGTCATAATAATTATAGACGAAGATTTCCCTTCGCAAGGCTCTATGCGGCGCCATGTTGCTGAGAAGACTGAAGCGTGGGGGTCGTAGGGCGCGGCTCAACCTCGCCTGCGCGGGGGTTGAACACCCTACTGAGCATGCGCCGACTTATTGATCCCTTGCCGACATTTGCAAGCCACGCCCGAGCTACCCTTTATACGCGTGACGAATTTAGTTTTACGTCGGTAACATTACATTACCCATAGGTAACATTACATTACCGAATATATTCGGAATATATTCCATATTAGTATCATTTATCACGCAAGCGAATATTTCTCTGTCTACATTTTGAAAAGTGTTGCCACTTTATTTGTCTCTTGTCTGTCAAAAAAAAAATATTCCACATTTATATTTAAAACTACGCAACATTAGTATAAAGTAGTCGCAATTTCATAATCACTGATCTGTTAACTTTGTCCTGAAAGAACATGACATAGATATAATAAATAATAACATAAAAACTGAACAGAATCAAAGCTAATGTGACCACCATAGACCACGATTGACACTTTTACCACCATTGACAATCACAGAAACCATATTTAATATATTATATCTTTGAATTATGTCAGTACCCAGAGTTGCTTTGGTATATTCTTGCGTATTGAATATTGTTTATAGACATGTTTAATGTGTTTCGAAACTCTCTAGTGTTGAATCTATTTATTGCCCATAGTGCTTCCTCGTTGTACCCAGATTGACCATCATAATTGGAAATCGTTATGAATTAAAATGGATCAAACCTCCAAAACGAGTCCTTTGAGTTCACGTCTTAAATGGCATCTACGCATAAAAATTTAGTATATGCATTTTTTTTTTAATCAAAAACACAGATCTGGGCCGTGGTTATCGATAAACAGAGTTTTAAAAGATCCAAACTAAATTGGATCTGGTATTGATAACGGATATTTTACTATAAAACAGGAACCATGTCGTTTGCATGATTGCATGCACAAAGAAGGAACAGCGCATGGTTCCGACGATAGTACAAAAACGCTACGCTCGACATTCGTTCACTACGATCAGCATGCAACGTCTATAGTTTCATCACCTTTTCCAGCCAGATTACTGGAAAAGGTGATTAAATAGATATTTAAAAGCCTTTTTGTCTATAAAGGAATAAGCGATTTTGGAGCACGTACAAAGTTTCCTCCAAAATTCCAATGAACTTGCTAAATAACATGTGCTTTAAAACCCGAACAATTTACTTATCTGAAAAATTATATACATTTAATGAAACATTGCAAAATGAATAAGCCGTTGAAATGCAGAAAATACATCAACCAGGGTTCAATCACAAATACAAACAACAACTGATGGTTTGAAACTATAATATTTCAAAACAAGAGATTTTTTTTGAGAAAGTAAGAAACGGTTTCCCCATTTATGAGGTGAATTTATTAAGAGAAATTTAAAGTAGTCTACACTATAAAATCGACCAGGTTCTAAATTAAAGAACATGAAATACAACTTTTTCCACAAAACGCAAAAGGTTATATCAAGACCAAATGTCGATGTGGACGAGTTTTCAGATATATTAGATTTCAAAAGTGAAACTGATACGCTAGTATCAGTTTCACTTTAGTATGTGATCAAAAAGAAGAAAACTAGGTTTTTTATCTGTCACTTTAGCTTCTACTATTTTTAAATAAATTGCACAAAACATTCATACGAGTGTTATATTGCCATAAATGAAAACAAAAACATCAACATTTGCTGATGAAGTGTACCAGTAACAGAAGTACACGAAAGTCATTTATAAAGGAATTTGGATTAAATAAACTAGTCCTAATCATACATCCCGTACACAATTTTCCTCTAAAAGTTTTTATGTCATGGGACCAAAACTGTATAACTATTTACCAGATAATTTAAAAGAACTTAATGTGATTAGTTTTAAAAAGAATTTGTATAAGTTGTTAGTTAATAAGTGTTTTTATACATTGGATGAGTTTCTAAATGAGAAATTAATATATTGATTAAGTGATTTTAACACGAGGCTCATCATACATTTATATAATATTTTTCCTGTCGTATGATTTATGATATACGATTCGGTTCCCACCCAGGACAAAATATTTTTGCGAGGAGCATAGGTATTTGTTCTGTGTCTGGGTGTTAATTATCTATACAAGTATGTATTTAATATATATATTAATGCATCATGGACACGAATTCAATAACTGAATTCGTGTCCGTGATGCGGTAACAACCACTATGATAATGCTTTGAAAGGAACAATTGCAAAAAAAACAACGTTTATATACTAATGTTTAGCATACGGTGATTGATTCTAACATATACAAGCAGATAATTACGATCAAATTCCCAAGCGATGATTTATAAAATGTAAATATCACAAAAAAATCATCAGCCGCCAGTTAATGCGGTCCAATGTAAATTATCACTCATCACTGACCCCTCCAACAGGCGTATAGGGAACTGCGGATAATAAGCCAGCGTCCATTCCCTTCTTTGATAGAATGCGGAATCCATGTACGCAATTAGTGGCCGGCAACAATTGCTATCGGTCATTGCTAGGTTAGCAATCGTCGAGTTCCTGTGGGACGCCGGGCGGGCTGTTCTTAACATGCGTGTCGGAGGAATGCGCAATAAGTCAGAAAAAGTTTCTACTATTACAGATTTAAACACAGTAAGACGAGTCTCGAGCCCCTAGTCGGATTGCATAATTTGAGTTAAACCTTTCTCTAAATAGGACTGCTTTTCAGAGTCCACCTAGGATGGTTGGTATACAGTGGATTGTTTTTTTTGTAGAGTTGGCTGACAAACGAGCAAGCGGCTCACTTGATGGTAAGCGATCACCGCCGCCCATGGACAGTGGCAACATTACAGAACGTGCAAATGCGTTGTCAGCCAGAAAAGTGAGATGGAAAGAAGAGGAGTGAGTGAGCGGGAGGGAGGAAAGGAGAGCAGGTAGTCTGAGTTAGGAAAGGGAGCGAGAGAAGGAAGAAGTGGCGAGAGGGGGATGGGCCACCGGCCACCTAACTCACCGGTCGAAACGCGGAAGCAAGAAAGAACGCTTCCACTTTATGCCGACTTTCTGTGAGGTCGTGGTACTTATCCGTTTTGAGCCAGCCTATTCCTATTTCCTAAAAAAAAGGTTTTTTAATAAAAACTATCTTCAGAAAAAGTATTGATTAATTGGGCAGCTTTTTCTGTGTTCTGAGCTCAATCTTATGACGGTGGTCATAGTTGCACAATAATAAATAAATGCTCACAAATGGCACCCTCCTCTTTCGGAAGGTTAGTACATATTAAATCTTGTTAATCAAGCGAATGGTAAAATGGTATATCCGGTGTCGTCCTTTCTCTAAAAGAAAAAAAAATGGTTGTTGAAATTAAATTTAATTACGGATTCATTCATCTTTATTTTGTTTTAAATTCCTGACGTTTCATTTCACAGAATCCACGGTCACAGACTTGGATGAAATTTACGTCTCAATGTCGGTTAACCTGGTTTACCTTCAAAACTTCAAAGTGTTATTTATTTTGATGAACATTTGGCGCAGTTGCTAGGCTATTGGTTTGTGGATCGTAGGTCGTGGATTCGATTCCCGAGATAATCTTTTGTACGAACTGCAGTCAAACTTCCCGGATCTGAAAGTTCCGCTGCGTGTAATTTATCTATGTAACGCTCGACACAAGATATTTCTGTACTACAATAAGGGCAGCGTTTAAAATAAAACAAAATGGTCTGTATGTTCGTGAACAAATTGTATATCGAATAAAACTTATTTTAACAATGTGTAGTATTCGCGTATAAACAAGAAAATGATGTTACTTAATAAGACGTTTGACATGAGATCACAATTAAATATTTAAATTACACTAGGAATCTTGCCGTAGATACCGGTAGACAATATTTGGACATCGATGTTTGAAAGCGGAATAATCAGTAAAGCCATGATCTTACCCTAGATAGAAACTGCTAAATGGGCAGCATACGTAGCACGACCTCACAGAAAATTGTCGTGTCGTGAAATAGTTTGTTTTTCCGCGTTTCGTCCGGTGAATGAGGTGACCGGGGGCTCAACCTCCCTCCTCTTCTCTTCTGCCGCCTCCTCCTTTTTCTGCCTCTTTTTGCCAAATTCTCCACCTTAAAGTCCAGCAACGCATCCGGAAACGTTTGACGTAGCGAATATCTATAAGATTTGATGATGAGCCGTTTGCTCATTTGCCCGCCTACTCCATTGAAAGAAAGAAGAAACCTACCAATTAACAAACCAATGATAAAGCCTTAAATACATAGAACATTATTACAATTCCATTCATATATATATATATATATAAATTGTCGTTCATTTGAACGATCGCCTACTCAAATAACGTTGACGAGACTGGTTAGAGTATTTGTGTTATAAGTTGTTCCAGAAATCTAACCGGCTACACCTGTTTTGCAAGCGTCCATTGAACATGCAAGATTACTTCATATAATAGAAAATTGGATAATAATCTAACTGAACTATCGAAATTAGATATTGTTTTAACATTGAATATTCTTTTATTAACAAAACTATTGTTAACAATGATATCATTACACTAATCATAACCCAAAAATCTATTAAACCTACTCCATGAGGCATGGTACCAAAAAAGCTTCCCCGTTGAAAAAGTTGTATTTAACCTTTGGGCAATAAAAGAACCAGCAATCTTGTCACCAGTAGAAATAATAATTTTGGTAAATGGCTCTTTAAGAAATTTTAAGATGCGATGACCCCACGAACCAAAGGTCTCTAACGCCAACGGCACAAATACACACACAGACCGCCCTGATAGAAATGCATATTCAAACACTAAACATTTAACACAAGATAAAAAAAGGCAAAGCGAAGGGAAATTAAACTCTCGCAAACGTGAAAACCTGTTAACGATGTGAAATAGAAAAACTGCATGGAATCCATCGTTTCGGATCATTTACGTACACTTAAATACGATATTGATATATTGAATGTATTGTCTGCATCAAACAACGATGCATCGTTAATCGTCCGATTTATACGTGAGAAAATTTTGCGGAATCACTTATTATTAGTCTTTTTTATCGCAACGGTTGACCGGCGGCCTACGATTATATTTACGACCGCAAACTTTAGACGCCACATCCTTATAAATATTAATGTATGCAGACTAGTCGTGAGTGAGAAAATAACGATACGATGGTGTCGTAATCCGAATAAATATTTGAAAGCATATAAATAAATAAAATAAATAAAAAAGTCTTTTACTTCTTGCTTTCAAAACAATTCGAAACATGCAAATCAATCTTTCAAAAAAGTTATCTATCAAAAAAGAAAGTTTCATTACCAAATTGGATTGGTTTACAATCGCTTTTTAACTTCTAATGATTCTACCACCTGTTTGAAAAAAAAAAACATTTGTACAATTCAATATTACAAATTCTTTATTAGTTTATTTTTATTTCATGGGCATCATATTGAGTATACGCATATATAATAAAATTACACAAGATGTTCTGGATCTGCCATTTAAG
>DWHO01001933.1:0-14254 GCA_018247575.1 Eurytides lysithous rurik | reverse complement strand
TTTATATATTTTAGTCATTTTTAGGGCAAGCCGGGCTTTTGGGCTTGTATGGTAGTACCGCCACCGGTCACGATAGATTTAATTCTTTCCTAATTAATGTAATTATATGTGTGTGTAGTAACGTTTTGAAAGTAATTCCGCGAAACTCTAACATATTATTATATCTTTTATAATTTTTATTCAATGCGACATCTGGATAGTAGGAAAAATTTAACTGGTAATGACGTAAGTTAATAGTATACTATTTTTTTTAAATCGTAGTGTAAATTAGGCCAACGTTAAGATTAATGCAGCCCCCATTCAAGATTCCAGCAATTTTTACATTATAAATACAGTTTGACACAGAAATGTCGCGACGTGCGTTCGGATGGGTACTGAACACTTAATTCCGTCTCCTAAATATACAATAAATTGAGCGAATAAAAATTTTGTTTTGACACTGCTCACATCTTAATGACTCGCGGCCGTAGGGGACATAAATATCATCGATTAATAAAATGCTCCGCAATTTTGCATCTGTCAGCCTTCAAAATGGCGCAAATTGTACAAGTGCATGGCATTTTACATATAATAGCGACAATGACAGATTTTATTGGACGGAGCATCTTGAATTAATAAAATGCCACATTTTGCTTTTCGGTATTTAATGTTTGCAAATGGTTAACGTTTAAAACATTTTCTTAAGATGTAGAAGCATATACTCAGACTTTAATGTAAATGTTATATTTAATATTATAAACAAACTCCGTGAAAGAGTATATCTCCTATTACGTTTTTCTTACATCTTTCTACTTTTTGGTAATAAAGGAAAATAGAAGGTTAACGGTCTTCTTAAATAATGTAATGAATATATACAACTATTAGAAAAAAAAGTATGGCAACTGTATTTGTCAGACTGGATTGGCGATCAAGCGTTAGGTCCGCAGACGGGGCCTCAATAATATGTATATAATATGGCTACGAGAAACGAAACAATGTACCTATTATAAGGTCAACAACTGTGCTGGCGTATAGTATTAGACCAGGGCACAACCATTTTACAAAATCACTACCCAAACATGGCGCCCGAATATACATACAATGACGATTATGCCGGCGATTATAGAATTAGCGCGGTCAGCAAACGACGCGCCTCATCATCATTGCGTTTCGCGGTAGCAGGGTTCGACGCCCGGGTCACTTCCTAGTATGGCGTTCGGGCGCGGATTGTTTTGCCGCGTGTTGGGTTACATATAATAGCTTTGTTAAATTGCGATTTGTATATTATTTGTTCGTATGTACGAAGGTAGATTTGTTTCTTAATCTAAAAGTGTTAGTTAACATCCCTATCGTTAGATGCATGAACAAGATGTTGATTAACAACTGTAAAGTCATGAATTATAAGTTTTCTATGATTAAGACATCAGTTTATTTAAATAGCGGAACTACAGGTTGTAACGCGTCTCCGTCTCATAAGAAACTCGAAGGTAGTATAAACGCGGACACGTGGCGTACCCCGCATCATTACAAATAACGCGTCACAGCTTATAAATACGGTAAAACTCCGCGATCACGCAGAACACGAGGCATGGTATTATGTCGATCGCAAGGCAAATACACAGCGACAGACATTGTAGCCTATTACCATAATCGATTAGTAATAACTCTAGCGTACCACTGCTGCCATCTAGGTGCTGGCATCACGTACATCCAATGTCGGGGAAACCCCGGCGTTTTATTGCGTCCTCTAACGGTGAGGCAACTACGACGCTGGATGACAACTATAAAATTTATATGTCTACATCGTAAATTCAATTACTGTCTTTTAGACTTACTTTCAACGTAATATCGATGCCGATTGCTACCTCCGTTACTATAGGCTATTTGAAATGGAATAGACACGATAAGTCACCAAAAGAACGATCGCATTACGGACAGAAGAGGCCCGAGTATAGATGCGACTTTGCGGCAAGGAACACGGAAGAAACCTCCGTGGGCCGCGTCAGCATCGTCTCCACTGTTCGAAAGTGGAGCAAGCCGGAGTCAACAAGATGGGGAAGAAGTGCTACGCAACGCTGTACTCGATTCGCGGTAACGAGCCGAAAACTGCCGACTACACCGATATCGTTTTCCGCTTCGAGTCGTTGAACCCTAATCGTGTTGCGACTCAGCAAAGGCGGGTGCTGTTTGGTGTGCGCATCTAAGCTTCGGTGTCAGCACCAGTATCCGCTTCAATTTTGCGTCATGACAGGAATCGATGTGGTAGTACGACGGCGAAAAAGCATAGAATCTCCTAGAGAGCTTCAATTTTCTTTCTAAACAAACACGTTCATAGGCAGTATTAAAGTAAAAAGATTGTATCGTAAGTTGCCTAACATTCGGAATTACTGTTTAGTTTCAAGGATAACGAGCATCTTAAACAACGAGGTTATTTATGATGCTCTGGCTTATACTCCTTAAGAAAATGGAACAATTGCAAAGTCAAAATTGACAAATTATAAAATTACAAAAAGTGTAGTTTCTGATAAACAGCCATGCTATTTTTATGACGTAATCGACCCAAAAATCGATTGGCAAAAAGTAGAGGCGGCGACCACGAATAGAAATGTTGAAATATTCTACACAAAGGATTTCTAACGGGTCCGGTGCTGGTTGTGCTCGAAACTTATGTCTACTCATTACGCAAGAGGGTTGAAATTGGCGTAGAGGGCGGATTTAGGTCCTAATGATTAATACCCAGTTGTAGACAACCCGCAGTGCGTTTTCCCGATCGGGGGTAATTGGGAAAAGGGGAAATTTTAGGGACAAACTCGGCACAGCTGCGTCTGACCTAGTAACTGTGTCTTTGACATGTACTATTAAAAAAACAGAGTTGGGACTTGCGTAAAAGGTCTCTGCTTATATTTCTAGAGTCGTCACACTATTTTTTTTCTGCTAAAAATACAAGTAATTGAATTTATTGCTATAGACTAATATATTCTTTAGTGCCACTATAGCTCTAAACATATTTTAAATTTATTCTTCCACTTTGTTCTTTTGCAAAATTAAACTAAAGACAATATTATCTAAAAGGGAATCTTATTTGATACTAGACGAAGTGTCTAGTGTCTTCTACCAAGTGCTGGATGGGGAGAATATACCAAATAATTATTACATAATAATTCTATCCCCTTAAAGTTCAAAAGGTCAGACTAATAGTTTAAAGAAAACTAAATTAAAATCAAATCGTAACAAATCTAGACAGAGTTATATCATTTCATACGAATCATCAGAGCTCACTTGAAAAATACTAATGCCGCAAGAGGAAATGACTATTGGGAAATCACTTAGGTGCATGACGTTGAACTAGTATCCGCTGGCGCGATTAGCATTCTTTGGAGACAATAGCTTATTGTATGTCTGTCGGGATGTTTACTACGTAAACTTGTTTGTTTACGCGAATTGCATTATTTGGGGAGTGCAGTATAGTTTCAGCACACGGGCCCTTTGTCGTTCCTAATTTCTATATTATCCATCATCAAACACTGAGGGAATGAAAACCTAGCAAATTTTATGGGTTTAGATAAAGTTATAAATTTCGAAAAACTAAAAATGAAATATGTCAATCAGGCCTCGGTCGAAAACTGATCTTGTACAAACGTATATTCTTGTATTTAATCCGATGAGTGAGGTAATCGGGGTGTTTCTAGCGACGGGTCATAAAACCGTCCGGTGGTTTTGTTCCCTTCGAAATACGGTTAAAATGGAACATATTTATTTAAGGATTAAATCGGTAGATTAACTATTTAATCGACACGTTAATTCGTACTGAGTTATATCAGTACTACGAAAGTAATTTATTGAATTCGCAAATCATTATTTAACGGGCAAGCGATATTATTAAATACCCTATAAATTCGACTCGGCCGATTCGCGGCACCCTGGTTGGTTTTCCACCGAATCCACATTACGAATCACTGACCTAAATAAACGTCTGGAAAAATTATACGCCAATATCAACCCTATGTAAATTAGAGAGTGTTGATTTAAAAGCTAGCTTCGTTAAAAGGCTGGTAGAATATCGGTCATTTGTAATAAAAAAATACAATTTTCAACAAATGGTAAAACAAACAAGTCGATCGATACTCATAGGTTCTGAATTTGGTAAAATTACGTACATTTAAATTTACCATTATTATAAATGTCGTTATGCTTTTATATCACCTATGATTAAGCGTTCATACAATATTACAATATAAATAAACCTATCAGCAAGATCGTGGTATTGCGGTGTTAGTAAAAAAGTCCGTTATGATATTTGACAAAATGATTTATTCAATGACAGACCCCATTCAACGGTACTGTAAATAAATACTCGTTAGCTCGTCGTCGTTTACACGCCTTACATTTTACTTTATAACGATTATTTTTAATGCTGTTCACAAAGACCCGTGGCAATAGCGACGTAGCACCTTGTAGCCTTTGCTACGAGCGTAGGTCGCAGTGAGCCCTTATTGCGGAAAGTAAATGAAAATATCTCTACGAGCATTTCAGACCGACAGTTATGACGTTGCAGTTACGAAATTGTTTTTATCTAAAGAGATTAAGATTAATACAAAGCGGAATAGTAATAATAAAATTAAATCTACTCGTATTTGGTATAAGTACCAAGCAAAAAAGAGAACACATATTGTACACTGTCATTGGCTGACTATAGCCGATTTAGTCACGCTGAGGTGTTAAATATTTGGTATTCGGGAAAATTTCGCGATAAAGCAAACGCCACTGTGGCGATACGAACTTTTCCCGAGTTACGAAAATAAGGAAATTGATATTAAGTGAGTGGTGAGGGAAAGCAACGTATAAAAATAAAACGCTTCAGACACGGTGATTTTGAAATTCCAATAAAGAAATGTGAGAGCTGTCCAAAGTCTCTATGCGCATCAGTGATGGAAGCCAGTCTCCGGTTGCTTCACACGGGGTAAACATGCGGTTGAGGATGTTTCGTGGTATAATTGAACGGGTGCTTACTGTATCTTTTCATGAGTGACTTCTTGTAGGCCTTCCCGGACACGGCGCCGCTGGGGCTGAGCCGCTCGGCGGAGTCGTCCGACTCTGTCCCGGAATCCCTGCCGGCAGCGAGGTACTCCCGAGATTGTCGCAGAATCGCCTGAGCGCGCACATAGTCCGCGGGGTCGGCGAAAGGGTGCCGGGCGAAGTCGCGCACCGCTATCTCCTTGCGAGCGTGCGTGGTTAGGTCCAGCGGGCCGTCCTCGGGCTCGGGGTATGCCTTCCGCGCCGCCAGGGTCCTGGGCTCAGAGTCCGCGCTGAGCGCGCGCCGCTCAGGCTCTCCGCCCGGCGACCGGCGCCCCAGCTCCGGCTCCACACTCGCCGCCCGCGCCTCGTACTTAACGGCCATCATGTTTGACAACTCACAGGGGCACCATGATCACGAGCCAGTTATGTCATACGGCGCAATACGCTAGTCAGTTAGACGTGGTCGTGCGGTCGTGCGTACGTACGGGTCGGGGTCGCGCGTCGCGTCCGCTCGCGTTCGCGTCGAATTGCGGACTGACTGACGCGATGTCCCAGTTTCGCCGGCGAGTTCCACTGACTTCGTGAGCGCGCTTCGGCCGCGCTCGGCGCTCTTCGGACACTTTCGTTTTCGTAGGCGCCTCGATGTGTGCGTTGGGGCACACACGCGCCTACCGTCGCCGGTCGCCTTACGCACACACGCACGTGTGGCACGTTTGTGTGTGTGCGTGGGGAGCTTTTTCCACTTTCGTTAGGCGAGCTTTCCTCAATTTCCCGACCGGCCCGACAGGTTTTCACTGCGGGTGAGCATATAGAAAACCTCGGTAGATCATTTTGGGCTCCTTGTGACCATCAACCACGCTGCCCGATTTATAGCGGGGAAAATTCACTATAATCATTACTTCGCGAACCCATTTGCGAGGGCGGTTCACGAGTTCGCAGAAAATATCAGTTCGAATCGGTTTTCCGATGACCCAGTTGTTGGCATCGAGCATTTCTAGACGGCTTTACATAATTGTGTTTAGCGGAAGCCGCGATGATTACGCCTGCCGATGGTGCTATATTTTAACTTTGCTAGTATTAAACATAATACGAAAATAACCCCGAAATCACCGAATCGTAGACCGGAACCTTAGAGCGGGCGTCGTGAGTTTTGCGTAACCTACCGCGTAAACAATTTGTATGTGTTTTTTATCTAACGCTCGGGGCATTGACCGACTTTACAAATAAAGTTGCGCGTGCGCAGCGGCCACGTGACACAGTGACTCGACCACTTTAAGCTGGCCCGTGCGCCGCTTCGCAGCGTCGTGAATCTGTGTGCGCTGGCGGCTCCGTTCTACTGGTCGTTAGTGGTACGGACGCATCGAATGTAGAACCAATGTCATTCGTTAATTTGGCCTATGAAGATAAATACAGATGATGGTAGTTGGATCGTTGACAGAGAGGTTTCGCATTAGCTTTCTACGATAGCGTTTGTGAATGGAGGTTGTCAATGACGAGAGTAAATATTGTCAAACTCCTCTTTTCATTGAAGTTGGAAGAAGCGATTACGATTTTTATTAGCTAAGACATGTTTCTTTTTCTTTTACTTCGTGGCAAGACAGAGATAAATTTCAATAAAATTTTTGCAAACGCATGTTGCTTCTTTAATTTCGAAAACTGATGATCTGTTGAATCTATGACTAATATGACGTTTGTTATGTTAGTTTGCTGTTAAATAAAAGCCTTTTGTGGAAAAGAGAGAGAGCAAGGCCTTTACAAGAACTTTCGAATGGACATTTATAAATTAACAAGTAAGTGTCAGTTCATAAGGTAGCTAATGACACTAAGTCAACAAATGGTTACTAAGAAAAAAAAATTACAATCCTATGCGCCTTTTAATGTAATTAATTTGTAAAATATATATTCGTGTATAAGGGTAGCAAGCCACCGATAGGATGGCCCTATAAAGAAAAGCTGAAAGCTTGGTGTAATAGTGATATAGTCGATACCTACCCTTAATTATATATTTAATATAAAATAACAGACTAGAAATTGAAACGTTTACAAAACTCGTGCATTATTTCATAATACTGTTACCACGCCGGACATGAACTTTTTGCGGATGTACCACGCTCGGCCAATTAATCCGTAATTACCGATGGTTAATGATGATTTTATTTAAAGGGGACAATTGAGGCGTATAAGCTAAAAAACAAATGCTTGCATGTAATTTGTTAAATAACTTATAAGAAAAATATGTCAATAGTTCATGTGCCATGTATATATTTTAAATATAATAAATAAATTAAAAAATTCTAAAACCGATATTAGTAAGTTGGCAAAAGGACAGGTTAAGCGAATATCGCCACCTACAAACGTCTAGGATGGCCATTGCTTTATCATAATTTTAAATGATTCGATTTTACCTCCGTTGCTTAACTCATAAATGATATAACTTCTAATTTAGGTCGGCGTTCTGTGAGGCAGTTCCTCTAATAAATTGACATAAACAGTGAATAAGCTAAGTTTGCTGTTGGGTTATTACAGGGTAACAGAATGAATAAATGCCTTCAACTACCATTGCTCGTCTAGCGTTTTGAAAAGACAAGCAGTTCTATTCTGATGCTAAACTATAACCTATAAATCCTGCTTTGCTTTGCACTGTCCTCGTCAAAGGAATAAGATAATAAATGTCTATGCCCCGTTACCTCACTGCCCTGCAGATTGATCGGTCTTACGAATTTCTTAAGTAGAAGCATTCTTTTTTAGTCCGCTAGAAGTGTAATCACTACTATTCCGGTTTATAGGGCAGTGTTGCCAGTGCGAATTGTAAATTGCCAGTTTTAAAATTGTAATTACTAGACAAAGAGATATAACAGTCGATCTCTCGATGATGCAGGGCAGCGCGTCACTTGCCATCAGAGAAAAAAAAGTAATGACAATATTATGGCTCGTTCTCGGGCGGACTGAGCATAAGTACAATTAATTCAACTTTCCTTTTCTTCTTAAAAATATAACATGTCTGCTAGAGCCTACGAGTACAATATTTTACGCTGTTCATATTGTATATGTTTCTTAATTTTCTTCGTTGTCATGCTAAAAGTTTCTTATGAGTAAGTTCTTGGGAAACAAACACCATATATTTATGATTTTGTATTTTTAAGATTTTAGTGTAAAAAACTTATGCGTAAGCAGTAATTAAATAAATAAAAAATAATAATCCAGCTTTCCTGTGTAGTTACATTTTAAATGAGACTATTGCGTAAACATGTATAGTAGAGAAGTATTACAATGATTACTACATAATGTAATCATATTTATTATCTGTATAGCATTTTTGTAGTTCGATATGCGTACTCAATTCTTAAGTCATAGTTATGGCTACTGATTATTGACAGGTTCAACACCTTTAGGTAAATGTCAATCATATTTAATCTTTAATCAATCTTTTTAGCGCAGGTAACATTTGCAACCTTTGTTTAGGGGTTAGGACTAACGCTTATCGGTACAACATTATGATAGGAGTATACTCCTCTTAGGTCCCAAAGATTGATTTTAGACACTTTATAATAAATGTCAATTTTTAGTATGCATCAAATTGCGATATCTGTGGCCATTGACCAATTGTAAAAAATTAAATTGTTATAACGTATATCTTAAAAGCTAAGAATAGATGTAGTAGTGTTTTAAAGTGTTAAGCAGAATGGAAATATTTACAGGGCGAGTTCCAACGTAGATGCAAAGTTATCGAATAAGGTCAGGCAGTATCTTTGACTTATGTTATATAACATAATATTTTTTGTTGGTCACCCGAGACAATTAAATTTTTTTACGCACCTAAACCTGTGAGGTTTAGTTTTATATTATTCGAAATACATACCTTAAATTGAATTATTTATTGAATAACCAAGATTTTCATTATAAGACATAGATTGTTAAATTAAAAATTAATATTATATATAAGCTCGTGTGAGCATCACACTATATCAGCTTTCTCAAATTATAACGGGCCTTTTATTATACCACCATGGGATTTAATAAAACCACATTTTCTGAACGTAGCATAGCCGAGTGGAACTGGAAATACGAAAATGAGAAAAAATCAAATGAAAAGTTCCGAGTAGGTTATCGATCCAGTGCTTAGATCATCAATCTCTTTGCGCCAATTCCGGGCGAGCGAGACAATTTTATAGCGAGCCATGTTTGAAAGAGCGAGAAAACAATAAGACGACGCGCGCGGCAAAAGGACGAGGTGTCGTGCAGCGAGAACTGTTCGGATACTCGCATGAATATTGCAAAAGTTAACATTAACAGATGAAACTAATACAATGCAATATTAGAATAAGACCGTTTTGTTCGCAATTAAAAATTAATGAAATTATATAGTTGATACAAAGAGAATATAAAGAACGGATTAAAAATATCTTTTTTTTAAAGGATCCCAAACAAACAAACAGGAAACGCAATAATATCTAAGCTCAATGCGTCGTTTGGTATTCAAAAAATTAAAAAAACAAATGCTATTAAAGTTATGGTCTACTTGGTTAGGTTAAACAGACAGGACTATAGCATATTAGCATTCTATACTAGCATTCTATTCAGTAGTCACTTGAGAATATTTTCTAAATTGAGTATAGTCTGCGTACGGCAATAAAAATGATGTAGGTACATTATTTATTTCAAAATTATTTGAGTAAATTACGCTATGTAATACCACGTTATAGCGCAACGTGTATTTTCCACAAATAATACAAATATAGGTCACTCAGGGCTGTTATAGACATCCATAAATAATTCAAGTTACCTTTTTTCACTGAATTGATATACCTAAGGCGTGCCTAAGGCCTACTTGAGAGTTGTGTTATTTGTTATTACAGCGAAAACCGAAATTCGAAATATGACCTATTTCTAAGATTAATAGATAGCAAATTGCGTATAACATCTTTCCATTATCCTAGTCCTACTTTATAAATGGAAATAAAATCGACGTCGCAAACGTTGAAAATAATTTCGCTCCGCACAACAATTCAATTAAAATATTCGATCATTGCGTAACCGAAATGTGTGAGTGTGTACGTGTGTGAGTGTAACATAACGCAGGTATAACAAGAATACAGATTAAAAATAATACGACCGCTGCTTTCTTGCGCGAGGAGGAAAAGAGGCGTAAAAAAAAACTTTCGCGCTCCGTACGTTTCTGAACTGATAGCGCGATACGAGTGCAGTCGTTGTACGGATTCAAGGCTAAGCGGCGACGCTGCGCCCGCGCCTCGACGCGACTGCATGCGGCGCACACACGCGCATTCACGCACACAGACGCGCGCGGCGTAATTGGCGTCGATTAGCACAGGAAGACCGGCCGCGTATGGTCGTTTTTTCCACGCCGTCTTATAAATAGCGCGCATCTATCCGGTCAAGTGGGTGTACGTTGGATTAGGTTATGTTTTGCGCGCGGATCGGGTGGGTTTTTGCTTTTTCCAGCGCACCGTTAGTCGGGCGACGCCGCTCTGCGATCCTCTGCGCGTCGGCGTCGCATAAAAAGATGGCCGCGTATGTTCCGCTGGCGTAAACGCACACGTATCATTAGTTTCCCGTGGAAATACGTGACCCTCTATTCAAATGCGCCGGCTTCTTATTCACCACGAAGGGTTTTGTATCGGTGTAGCATTTTTTTCATTTGACGTCGACAGTTGCACGATTGATAGACGTCTTGGCTTCCTTTTGTGATGTCTTGGACGGTATTAATATTGATAACCTCTTGCGTCCCTTACCCTAGCGGGGTAGATAGAAATACGTCGGCTAATATAACTAACGCTACTAAACTCGATCCGTTTGGGGCTTTGACAACGCAGGTCGTGGGTTCGATTCCCAACCGGAGTAAAAATTTGTGGGAACTACGAATATTTGTTCCGAATATGGGCGTCCGTCTGTGTGAAATTTATGTACTTAAAACGCATTTATGACCCAAGATATCTCTATCTTTAAATAGAGGCAAAGTTTATTTTAAAACAAAACGAACGATACGATCTGAAATATGTTACATTATTCATTTTGTTTTAATTGACGTTAAAAAGGTGAGTTAGAGCCTGTAGTTGGGCATAGTAACCGTGTTGCTACAGACATCTATTCTTATCGACGATGATTCAGTTCGCAATGGGAAACGTTGCAGTGTTATTTTGGTATTTAACGTCGGAATACTGCGTTGTTCACCGCAAGTTCGACTAATGCCCGCCTGTTATTGGATTTAATTATTACCGGCCCGTAATAATTGCTCGTTGAATATTCGCGCAGTTTTATGTAATCTCCGCTCGGAGTAAAAATATACCAGTCATTGTATAAGGCTCAGTGTGAAATACGCAACGATTGAGGTACCTAATTTATCGTCCGTATTGGTCGGGATTCTAACTAGTTAGGTCGAGATTGATTGATAATAAGCTTAAAAAAATGTATACATAGAATAAGCTTAAGCCGTAAAGTATGACAAAGAAAGAATACGGAACTTTCTGAAAAGTTTAGAAGTTTTAACCTATGTTAAATTCTCATTTTATTTCGTTCAAGATGTAAAAGCACATAATTTTGTAGAGCCGTATTAGTTCTGTGATCGATTTCTTTCCAAATATATGTATATTTTTAATAAAGAATTATCTTTAGCGTTAAAGATGATCATGCACGATCTTCTTAACATGAGATGAATGTCGCGTTTGCTAGTGTCGGTCAGAATTTTTATGCAAAGTGCGCTGACTGGGATAGAGCCGTATAGCTAATGTGTTTATAAAGTTTAAAAAGCCGCCTATATAGTCGGGCTGTGCCCAGCTGTGGGACATTTTGGGAAGAAAATATGGGAGTTGAATGCGACTGTAACGTCTCAAGCGGCTTCGGACGTAATTGCCGTGTTTTGCCGCTTTTAAAGCGGATCGATATTGCAGTCACGTCGCCGGCCTTGTACCCACGAGTGTGTGATACAATGTCGAAGATAGCTCAGCGCAGATTAAAAACGCCACGGGTCCGCGCGAATACAAAGGAAAACATGGCACTGTTCAAATACCGCATTCGAGTGTTTGCCGGACAAGTGGCTGTCACCTTGGGCCGCGTAAACACTTTTACAATAACAACTACATTCGATATCCTCAAGACTAAATGTCCTGTTGTTTATTACTCGTGTTAGTTACGCCAATCAGTTTCAGCGTTATAATGTGCCAAATATGTCTTTTGATCTGCACAACATCACTTGCTACACATTGTTAGGCAGTACCTATATTTTATTTTTCCAAAAAGAAAAAAAGTCGAAGTACAAATAAATCTATCTAACAACACCTTCGTAGTATCATTTGCTATCCGATTTAAAAAAATTCTCGGGTGTATTCGAAGGTACAGGTTCAATAACAAAGAAACTTCCATGGGATAAACCCTTTATATAGAATAGAATCATTAAAATCGGTTGCTAATTGGCGGAGACATACGCACAAAAAATTCAGACGAATTGAGAACTTTTGAAATAGGTTAAGATCCGATAGGTAACGAGAAATTGTATCTGCTGTATGTTGTCTTTTCGTTAGAATTTACAAGTCGCATTTTTTATCATTCATTATTCAAACTTAGTTAAAATAAAAAATAAAAAATTGGTAGCCGCACCCACAAAGATGGCGTCGACGGGGACGTAAAAGGTGCTATAGACTGACTACTGGCCGGCGATGTGTTATTCAAAAAAGTTGACGAGGCGATATATAATAAATGTGGCGGTATTCGCCACAGCTTTAGTTCAGTTAACGCATCTTTTTATTCTAAACTTGTTTCTTATTTTTTCTACTTGGTAGGAATTCCACTACATTGCCAGTTATTTTACCGCCATGAAATATTTTGTCGGTTTGAAGAGCAATGTTTTGTGAGTGTTTACTGAGCATGAGCTTAGGGCAGGCAGCACCAAGCATGTTCTGTGTGAAACTGTGCTGTTACGGACAGGCATGTCGCTAATCATCATGACTACCTGCATCATAATCTTTGTCTCAATATAAAAAGTATACTTTTTACATGAGATTTGGAAAAGCCTAATAGATTAGACATTCTTTTCACTCATTTCCCACACGTCGTACACGTCACTAGCACAGATGCGACAGACAGACAAAAAATCGAATGCGACGCGTTCTCACCGGCTGCGACATTGTCGATTGAATTCGATTCGACTCGACGAGTAAAAACTATCCGTTCGCTTACTACTACCAGCTAGCGGTAATGCGAAGGAATTTTCACTTGTCGAGAAAAACATCGATAGTGAAAACTGCAAACAAACGCCGTACGGGCAGCGGCGATCTTTTTACACGACTGCGCCGTAAAGAGGAGTGTAATGTGTTCAAGGTTTGTGCGACTATGTGTGTATCCCTATTCCGTCATAACCACTAAATCCCCGAAACTATTTATATGGCTATAGTATCATTAGATCTCTAGCGTGCGTCGTAAAAAATTTATCTTATCTTTATCATTCAAATTAAATTTTTTCTTTTAATTAAAATAATAATATACTTTTTACTCGACTACTCAAGAGTTTTGTGGTTAGTACAAATTCGTTTGTCGTTAAGTGACAGTTAGAAATGTTCAAATAAGATTTTATTTAAGATTTCTGATTATTTTAAAATCCAATAGAGTTACTTATTGGATTTAAATCCCAACTAATAAATTCTTTTAGTGACATTTATATTTGTCAAGTTTTATTTCAATGTTTTTATTTTTGCACGATGCTTATTCTTTCACTTCGGCCCTTTTGCTGTCGGTACCGCAGTCGGTTGGTGCAAGTCTTTCCCCGCGCGGCGCGACGTCCGTCGGCGAAATTGAAAGTGGAAACTGTCTCAATTATGACATTGTTCTGCCGAGAAAAACGCGCGCGTGCGAAAAGCGGGGAAACCGCGGAGCAGTACCGTGCCAATAATTAGATGCCGCCATCGCTGCACGTCAGGCGATCAGATATGGTCTGCGTGTGCGAAATGGCGCCAAAAACAATGCGGATCACGTAGACGTCGTCCATCGTTCGTCGTTTTTCCTCGATTCGCGGTCTTTTGTTCTTTTTTTATATTTTCTAAAAAAAATAATCAAAAACGGACAAACGAGCTAGCGGCTAACCTGATGGTAAGCAATGACTGCTGCTCATGGAAATTTGCGTCTTAAAACCTTCACAATGACCTGTAAGATGGTAATATTCGGAAGATGGAAGCAGTTTTACGGTGGTAGAGCCACGCAGCTGTTCCCGCTGCTGAATAGGCCGGCTCGAACCGGATTAGTACCACAACCT
>DWHO01001932.1:0-14257 GCA_018247575.1 Eurytides lysithous rurik | reverse complement strand
ATCTACCTCCGCCTCCACTCCCTCTCTTCTTCCTTCTGCTCCCTCTCTCCTCCTTCCTCCCCATCACTCATCCTCCTTCCTTCTTTCAAAAATTTCCCCCCTTAAAGGTTGGCAACGCATTTGCATGATTTATAATATTGCAAATGTCCATGGGCGGTGGTGATCAATTACTATCAGGTGAGCCACTTACTCGTTTGTCAGCCTACTCCATAAAAAAAAAATCTGTAATATGTACGTAAAACTCCATTATGACACAAGATATTTGTATCTTAAAATATAACGTTTTAAAAAGAAAAAAAGTCTCTTTTATTAATGTTAAAAATAATTTTTCTTAAGTGGTAAAACTTGCAGAATCCACCTGGTGTACAACCACTGCATTATCTGTAAGCCACTGCCAGTATCTATAAGCCCTACTGTGTGTTTGTTGCGTTCCGGTTCGAAAAGCGGTCTTGCTAGTGTAATTAATAATAATAATAATTGATTTACTTATCTCCATAATACAATTACAAGCTATAGAAATAAAACATTATTAATAATTCGATGACAAGGGTCAAAGCCAAGGGATCTTTATATGTAAAAATATTCGGAATAGTACAGTTGGTTTGATGATTAATAATCTCAGCATTTTTTTATGGATTATGAGGCAAGCGCGCAAGCGGCTTACGGGGGTGATCACCGCCTCCTATGGACATTCACAACATCAGAAGCCTTGCAAATGCGTTGCCGGCCTTTACATGCATAATAGTAACTGTACTGAAGATTAGATCGCACGACCCACCTGCGTTCGTCCCCCAGGGATGTTAAATAGTTACATCTTTCTGCACATTAACTACACTGACAGTACTCATTAAACCAAAACACGGTGGTGCCACCCAATTTCGAGGGCGCAGTTGCTAAGCTAATAGCGTCGGTGTCGCAGGTCGTGGGTTCGGTTCCCAGCCGGGACAAATAATTGTGTGAATTACAGATAATTTTCCAGACATACTCGTTTGTCGGTACGAAATTTGTGTACGTAAAATGCCCTATAATATGGCCCTGCAACATGTTTTTTAAACAGCAAACTTAAACAAGAACTTAATCAAGATGACATTACATCAGGCAATGTTGTGATACTACCGAATGCTCTTCGGGCTCTAGAAAAGAGTATTTTAACTACAGTTGACTAGCAAGAAGAGTTACAAAGACCACTGCAAATACAGCAAGTTTGGATAACTCCCGCATACATTCCCCATGAGCCGGAGGGATCGTTTAAAAACTTCGCCGCGAGTCATTTGTTTTCAACTTTTCGCATTATCTAAATGGCTAATGTGTGGCTTCAAATCGCACCGTAGGGTCGCTTATTCTTATATGCTATGTATACCACAAATCCGTATAAGGTTATTTATAGGATATTTACCCAATGGCATGAACGGTAATCAAAATACAAAACTGCTATATTAAATTTAATAAAACAATACAACTTTATTCAAAATTTTAATTCTACTATAACAGGCGTCAACGTGGTCTGTGCAGATTCACTTTATCTCCTAGGTGCTCCTCTGTTAAGGCAAAGTTTGGAACCTTTGCTGAAATTAAAGTTTAATCAATTTTTAGACCACATTGACAAATTGTTTTTACTTAATTCGCATATCGCGGTTACCAGTTTGAAGCATTACTTGAAGCATGATCTATTTTATTTTGAAAAATGATCTTTGTACCAAAGTTTACTTATCTTCTTCGCTCAAGTCCAATTTGGAAATGCACTGACATTTTGATTGAAATTGATAATTATCTCAAATTGGCTTTAGAATTTTTTAAATTTATCTTTCAATGAAACAAGCTGGACTCAAGCTACCTTGCCTATACGTTTTGGTGGTATAGGCGTAAGACAAATTTAAGTATTGCCCTTCCTTGCTTCTGTACACATTGTAAAAATTTTAAATCATAAGTTGGAGCTCTACTATGCTAATGAGGCAAAGATGTCTTGGGTAGCTGTCTGCACTTATGAAAATATTCCCCTGGAGCTTAATCAACAAAAACAGTGGGATATTCCTTTGGTGCAGAGAGCACATAAAGCCTCGTTCCAAACTTTTGATAACGATTTAGACCGCGCACGTTTTCTTGCGGTCTCATCTAAAGATTCCAGTCGCTGGCTAGGCTGGCTACACGCTTTACCATCAAGTAATTTAGGTACATTACTTGACAGTGAAAGCTTGCGCATTGCTGTAGGAATCCGCTTAGGAGCATCGATCTGCCAACCGCACATGTGTCCGTGTGATTCCAATGTCAATAAATTTGGACTCCACGGACTCACTTGCCAAAAAAGTGCCGTTTTTCCCGTCACGCTGCTCTGAACGAAGTCATGGACGGATGGCTCTAAAATAGACGGAATATTAACAGAAATAAGAGCTCTTTATTTCTGTTAATATTCCGTCTATTTTAGAGCCATCCGTCCATTTTCGTCTATTTTTACAGCCATGGATTGACCTTGAGTCCTCGGGAGAGGGGCAAAGCTCTTGTTGGGGACGCTACTTGCGTAGATACATTAACAGCCTCTCATCTCAAGGGCACTTCGCTCAGAGCCGGGGCGGCATCGGAGGCGACCAAAGTAAGTAGGTGGCGCAAATATGGACCTATCAGTGCGGATTATGTATCTGTGCCTTTTGCTGTAGAGACCCTTGGTCCGTGGGGTCCTTGCACCTCAAAGTTCCTGAAAGAGCTTTTTCCCAGAGTGGTTATTGCGTGTGGTGACAAGAGGGCTGGTTCATTTCTTGCCCAAAGATTAAGCATTCCAAACCATTCAAGGGGGAAATGCAGCCAGCGTTCTTGGTACCATGTCTCACGATGAAATTTTAATAGATTTTTAGGTCAAACATAATTATATTTACCAATAGTTTTGTTGTATATTTTTAGATTATTTAAGTTTGTGTTTATTTAGGTCTATGATGTAAATAAAGAGTATAATTTAGAATAATAATACTATCTAAGTTATATTAGTATATTAAATTAGATAAGCTAATTCGTTCATTGTTCATGTTTATACAACTAATGTCAAACACTTTATTTCTCAAATCATAATTTTTTAATGTTAAATTTCTCAAATCATATGTCATAGTCCAAAAGCTATATTATTCTCTTAAGAGTACTCTTAAGCCTCCTTGATCGATTTTGACGACTAAGCGATCACTAGTTACAAATATTCAATTTCATTGGTTGTTTTCTTTTCTTTATTTTTCTTTTTTTTTTTATTATATGGTAATATTGGTTAAATTGGTAAGGCCCATCATACATTATAACGTCAATATATTTTTTCAATAAACAATAAGCTTGTAAAACCAATACATGATTTTTAACGAAAACATAAATAAGGAACGCATAGAACTCTATCATGCAAATACATATTTTATATGTATAGAGTGTGATATAGTTTAAATTTAATTTCCGAATTAAATGGAACGAGTGAAAGTCAAATCATGAAAAATTAAAAGTATGCCCTACCAATAATTATACCAATTAAATTTTCCTGTGTCCTATACATAGCCTATTATAGACGGGTATAAAATATCAAAAAAGATAGAAAGTAGCTCTGGGTTAATCTTATTTGTATGGAAAAGACCGAAAGAACGTCTCGTGTTTGTCTTAATAAGCTGAGCTTATTCATGACCTTCGTCCCTAAGTCGAGAGCTACCATCACATCTTCGTAAGGTAAATCAAATTTCCAAAATTGACATCTAATCAAAGAAAACTCCTTGAAATGTTTAACCATTAATTGACTAAAGTTTAGCATAAAATCAATAAAACTCAAGGTACCTTCAAATGCAGATGGAATGGAATTGAAAAACCATTTCTCACGTGTCCTGTCACACGTCACATATGTATATTGATTGTCAATTTACGCATTTATTCAAAAAAGTTATATGGTCACAGATAACAGGTATTTCTGTGCCGAATGCGTTTATGAGATTTATTAAAACTTTTATTCTTAGTTGTACGCACGTTAGAGGTCGAACCGATAACAATCTAATAGACATCCATCAATGATAATAAATAAAATACACTGTGCTAATATATAAACTTGAAGTTGCTGCCCATTTGTATTGTGACGTCTCCTCACCTCCAACAAATAATAGGACGCCTCAGTAAAGTTTGCAATGAATGAATTACCTTGTTTATTAATGCCCATTAAGTAGTTTGTAATACGGCATGGAATTTGTAATAGATGTAATTTTTATTAGCACAGCGAAATGTGCGCCATGTTAATCATTCTATTTAAAAAAAAAAACATTTTTTTATATAATAATTCATAGAATTTCTTTTGCTACATTCTCAATCCTTTCTGCCTGCTTGAAATATTCAAACTGTATGCTTAAAAAGGAAATCACTATATTTTCTACTGATTGTTAAGCTATTCCCAGTACGCTTAAAAATAGCCTCTGTTAAAGCTAAAAAGAGGGAATTGGATTGAAATGTGCCGGATATGGTCATAATTTTAATTATATTATTAAATTTTTTCTCCCCGTCAAAGCGTTCGTTTCATAAGTGTTAAATCAGAGATTACCAATCTTCAATCTTCAGTATCCATGGCCCATAAATGCTAATTTTAGGGCTTTAATATCCTTCTTAGAGCAAAGAGTCAAATCAGTCGAAGAAACGGCGGGAGCAATCTCCAAACGTCAGACCTTAATTTGAGTAAATACTTTAGTATGTAATTTTCAAGGAAACAAAATACGATTAGATACAGTTATACCATTAAAGATTTGCCTCTTAATAATATATCTATATCTCTCAGGTTAGAGATCCTGAAGTCATCCTGGACTTCTAACTTACATTTAATATGTTGATTGTATTGTACACAAAGCGTCGATATCTCTGAGCTTCCTTACTCTCAAACTCCTCCTCGAATATACATCACAAGTGTGGAATCCTCAAAACGATACATACATCCAGAGTATCCATCCATCCTATAAAATCTATTCATAAACGATCTTTTAAATATTTAGAATTTAAAACTAAAGTTTGACTACATATCGCGATTCAAAAAATACCACATACTTCCACTTAAGCAAAGAAGAACAACTGCTGACAGTATTCTTCAAAGCAACATAGCCAGAGCCAGGTTTGAAACAACTGACTTATTATTGAACACTAATGTCCTATCTCGGACTCAAAAACATCAGAAATATCCTTTCGTTCCATCACTCAGCACTAGTTTTAGAAACAGTTAATTTTTCCTAAGATTCCATGAATATAGTAGAATAGCAAAGAGAGAGAGAGAGAGATGAGATTCATTGAATCCACAATTAAAAGTTTTTCTAACAACAAGTTCTTTGGCATCCCAGCTCGCTGAACTTATTGCAATAGAGTGGTTCAAATTGTTGAAATATTATAGTTTACATAATTGCTATTAAATAAAATATTTCTTTTTCATTGTATTGAAATTGTCTTCTATCTTTTTGTTTTTTATTCTACGTGTGAAAACTCGCATTTGTTCTTCATTTAAATCTATTGTAACTGTCAATATCGTTCGTTAAAATGTAATGACTGTTTTTGCCATTTTTGATGATAGCCAGCTAGCTATTCTGCCGCCAAGCAGTATTGTGTGTACTACCGTGTTCCGGTTAGATACACAATTTTGCCAACGTAATGGCAATAAAAATATTACTGGGCATAAAGATCACAAATCTCCGGATGCCTAGCAAAACGGAGATATAAGCAATCTCAGTGTGACACTGTATTATTATGAGCAGGCGTACATTCAACACAGAAAAAAGAACCGCCAACGCTCCTTCATGTCATAACTTAGCAGGGAGTCTTAATGAAGAACTTGTTGCCTGTCAGAAGACAGTGGTCTTATAGCTGGAAAAAAAAATAGCGCAACAATCAATATTTTATATTTATGAATTGAATTAACGTGTTGTCACGAAGTGGAAATTGTAAATAAAAATACAACCCACTATTACCAGCTACTTACGCTAAGCAGTAAATTGTAAACACTATTGTGTTTGGATTGTTGATTATTGGACATACAGATAACTTATCTGTATGTCCAATAATCAACAATCCATTTTAAAATTTTGTAAAATTACTACTCATTAGTAGTAAAATTAAGTACAAAAAATGGCAAAATTTACTGATCAATAGAGACATAGTTTTTCAAGAAATATTTAAAATGCTTTTATTGACAAGGCTTAACTTAACAAAAATACTTTGGAAGCTTAGATTACTAAATATAATATGTGCTAATCATCTGATTAATTCTTGATATCATATTCTATCATGAAATCATCAAATTTTTTCGAACGCCTGTCAAAAGATTAATAGCAATTTATATTTATGCATCAGTATTTCATTAAAAATTGCGTATACTTTACTGTAAGGTAATGTTCGTTGCGGTATTCACTTTTTCACGACAAATATTAACAAGAGTCTATATAAAATATAAACAGGCAACTAATTGGCCCAACATGCGGGTAAACTGCCGTTTTGTTGTAGTATATTTATTTATTTATTTTTTACGGAGTAGGCTGACAAACTAGCAAGCGGCTCACCTGATGGTAAGTGATCACCGCCGCCCATGGACATTTGCAGCATTACAAAACTCGCAAATGCGTTGCCAGCCTTTGGAGAGGGAAATTTTTGAAAGAAGGAGGAATAAGAAGAGAGGGAACGAAAGAGGGGAACCCCTCGGGAATGGAGAAAGAGGTATGGAGGAAAGTGAGAGAAGGAAAGCGGGAAGTGAGAGAGGGAGAAAGGGAAGGGAAAGGGGTGGGCCACGGGCCACCTCACTCTCCGAACGAAACGCGGAAGCACTTCCACTTTGGGCCGATTTTCTGTGAGGTCGTGGTACTTATCCGGTTCGAGCCGGCCCATTCAGCAGCAATTTTTTTTTTATTTAATCCGATCAATAAGGATGAAACATAATTAAATTATAAAGTTAAATACACAACTACATCTCGTTTCAACATATACTTTGTCAAAATTTGTGTAGTCGTTTCGAAGCTTTAATGTAGCAACAGACAACTCTACACTTTAAATATTATAACTCTGATTTCGTTTACACGCGCAATTTAATATAATAATAATCTTTTATTGTTTCTTTTTTCTAAACATGTTTACAAAGTGATGAACACGATATTAATATACAGCATAATATTAGATGACAATTACATTTTGTCAGGGTAGTACTTACCTCCCAAGTAAGTTATTGATTAACTTGTGTTTAGTAGGTTCAGTTCAATCCCCCCACGTTTTGAGTATATAAATCATTGTGTTGACCTACACTTACACATGTACTTTTGCATATGAAATTATTTTATTAATTGTGTCGCGTTTTATTTTGAATTTAAATTTTCAATGTTCCGAATATTTTACATCGTTTATTGTTGTTAGATGGCTAGATCTCTTGTTGTAAATGCTACTGCCGGCTATCGTCATTGTAAAATTATTATTTTATTTAATTTATAGTCTGATCCAAGATGAATGAGTAAACCACGCCTTTTTTCGCTGTTAAAATTTACATATGGGTTCATATTTACATATATAAGTGTAATCTGTATTCACTTCAAATTTCGTAATAACATGTTCAGACACAGATGTGATTAGTGCGATAAACTCATGTGTTGATTCGTAATTATCGAAGATGTTGATAATTGAGCCATCACTTTATAATCAGTTAGTACCAAATATGAACAAATAAAAATTACGCATTTATCATATAAATAGTATATTTATCACAATTACACTTATCACTAAATTTATCACATTTCATTCGACGTTTTGAAATGCGATATTATCACAACCAATCGCGTACAAATCTTTCTTCTTCTCTTCCAATTTCTTCTTCGCCCTCCTGTCCCTGTATTCGACGACGAAGTATAGAGTTATGCCAGCTATCATCATCACAATCAGCAGATAGGTCTTCGCTCTGGTCCTCAGATACGGAGATATGACATAAGCGATGATGTATCCAACAGATTCCCATAACCTGAAGTTGGAGAATGCAGCTTCTTCCCTACCAGGGAACAGTATACCATAGTAAGCTGCAATGAAAGTCAGTGTCAGTCAAGTATGTAAATAATTTCAAAGTCTGTGGACATGATATTGAAAAAAAAACGTTTTATTGTGATTTCTACACACAAAAACGAGGCATTTAATATGTTTAAAGTAATAGTTTTTAGTGACTATTTTTGTGCATTCAGTTTTAGCCGATGACCGGTTCACAGTCTTGTGGTTTTTAATAACTAAATAAAGAAATGCTCAACTGATTCACATCAAATTATCTTCAATTTTTAAATTAAGGAAGTAACCATGCATCATTTTATTGACATCTGTTACGCCGTTTCTAAGTTTTTATGTAACAAACATACAAACGCAATTGCAAACTCTGTTAATAAATAATCAAAAAATGTAAAATAAAACTCTTTTGAGCCTTCGCTTCTGGCCTAGTATGACAGTCTATTCAATTTCAGCAGATCCGGAAACCGTCAATGCTAGTATCCTCAGATGAAAAACGAAGATTTGTGTCATAATTGTGATACTATTTATGTTCTTTATTGCAAACCTTTTGAGATATAGATAGACATTATGTTTCAAACATTTATCAGATAAAATTTTAATATTAAATAATCTATATAGCCTTAAAACTAAAGATAAAATAATGATTCACTCAAAGGGATTTATTTCACAGCATTATTACAGACACAAGAACGTACCATTGATTTGGACGATCCAGATAGAGTCGCATAGTCCCCATAGCACTGCGATCACGTAGAGTACGTAAGCCTCGTCTTGATGCGGTTTCCACGCCAGTATGGATACGAACAGCCCGGCTTGGACAATGGCCGCTGTACATATAAGGGGCAAGCGACCTGTCACCTGGAAGAAAGTAAAGGATTCTTCAGGGAACGCCTAACAGTTAGCGATACGCTTTCAAACGAAAGTCTTCGAAACCGGTATACGGTAACGCTACGGTAATGCTGTGGTTGATTCTGGAGAAAAGTCTCAGGACTGAACACGAAAGAATCAACTTGAGGACTCGTCTGGTAAAGTCGCTGTTGGCTCCGACATCGCGCTGTACGTTCGTCTTCCACCTTTGCAATGCAAATATTCTTGTAAGTCAAGTCAGTAAGTTATTATTGTTACGCAGTATTTTAAAGAGCTATAAAAATCTCTTTTCCAATAATTACGACGCAAATATTGCCTTTTTTACCGGACCACATTATTACTCGTATATAATTGTTTGCTAGTAGAATAACAAGCAATGGTCCACCCAGTATTTTCCACCATTCTTTAGCATCCTAACACTACAAAAATTAATTCTAGTTTTAGCAGCCTGACTTAATTACTATCAGTATTATTTTAGAAAGCTACATTGAATAAAGCAGTTATCAAATACTTATCATTTATCAAAAGGGGAATACTTATTATGTTTGCTTGAGAAGTTATCGAGTATACCACTAGGGTCCTACCTAGTTCCGAAAAGGTATTACCTTCGCTATGTACCCGGTTACAACGCAGCCGATCGCATCAGAAACACCATAAGTCATCATCACGAAGCCGACGGTGCCAGTGCCGATGGCACAGGAGACGAAGGCCTGAAACAAGTGAATTGTGACCTCAAATGTCAAGTAAAAACATATATACATACATAATACATATTTAATAGTTGTATCGCGTTTACGGATTTTCTTTTCTTTTTATTTTTAAACTTTCATCACAAAAGTCGAAACTCTTTTACGGCTTAACAAATGAGATTACTTAGCTAACAATGTAACGTCCTCCCAACCGATTTCGGCCACGGCGGCTTATCTATAATTGTTCAACCAACTGATAATAGTATATGTACCTGTGTTTGCTCAGACACAAGCACACTCACTCTTGCTTTACTCTCATAGAGATCAAATGCAGAGGTTGTAACATTAAACCGACCTCTTAGTAATGACTCCTCTAAGCCACCCATAGATGGCATTGACAAGAAGCCGACCGACTTTTTACATGCTCGTCCGACACATAAATTATCTTACTTTCCAGGCAATCAGGATATAATCCTGTAAAGCCCTAACCCAATCAAAAAAACAACAGCACAAAGTCATTGCCCTCCGCGGAGCTTATCTTATCTTATCTTAACTGACGTTGACGCTTTTAGCCTATGCGGCTCAGCTTCATTGGATCGCCTAATCCGTGGAAATGCTAGTTTCCACGAATTGGATAGACCCTACATCCTGCGAGGTCACGCATAAGGATATGCGTGTTGTGTCAAAATTTTAATTTACTTTATTAAAATTTCTTGGGGGATTGTCGGCTATGGACAGTCGGGGTCCGGTGTACGGACCTGGACCGCGACTGTCGTCGACTGTGCATTGGCACTGCGGAGCCGAACCCACGACCTATAAGCGCGGGCCCATACAACTAAACGAAAGCAATTAAGTAATGTTATAATAAAAACGAAATAAATTAGTAGTAACGATTATTAAAGTGATCGGGAGACATTATCTCAACACAAGACGTAATTGTGTTTGGTATCAGCTTTACAAATTTAACATTGTAAATAACGGAATTGCCCGTTAACTTTTATTTGATATTTAATTACTGATATGAGCATGAACTGTGACAGTTCATTTGGTTTCTTTTTCACCTTAAAATATTAACACAACAGAACGTTAAACTCCTCTTCAATACAGAAAAACTTAAACAGATTAAGTATATATGAATATAATACACGAAAAAAAACAAAATCAATTCTATAACTGAATGAAATCATATTTTATCAGTTAATATAACCTAGTGAAAATGCTATACTCACAGCCGTGAAATCAGCACCGAAGAAGGCCTGCTGCAGACCGATGAAGATGTTTATGACCACCAGCATTAGCTGATTGGGCTCTATCAATAGTTTAAGTGTGACAGCCAGGAGTTGCATGCCCGATTTACCCGATCCTGATCCAGAGCGTCCATTCTCATATCTGAAAGTAAACGTTCGCTAAGGTAGTAAAAATCTGAATGTAAGGAAGAGACTGGAGTGAATCTTCTCTCTCCCTCTATTTATTACATTAACGAATTACGAGAAATCAAATCACAATACAATTAATCACTACAAAGGAAACGCTACTGATGCATTCATAGAGTAAGAACTTTTGACAATTATATGAACACTACAAACGATTTTATCAATTTTTGGGTCAAATTATGACATTTGGAACGGAAAAAAATGTACTGGCAAAAACAACTTTAATAATGTATGACATATATTAAATGTTAATAACATGTTGCTAAAACCCATTTGTGATAAAATTTGAGTAGAATATGTCATGCACCTCTTCATTGAGTCCACGCCAACTGCAACTATGATGGCAGCGCCGGCCATGCAGGCTAAGTATATACCTAAAACAAAATTGTTTTTAATTAGCAATGATTTTATATAATTGTTTGCTTTAAAAAACTCTCATTCATTTGTTTTCTTCTCATTGTTTTATCAATGAAATGCTTGATGCCGCCTTACCTAATTAAACAAAGTGAAGAAGTTGTTGCGCTTACCATATTGGTTTTCTGGAAAATATCGGAAGCGCACGAAGAACCCAACTACTTAAATACGCCAAAGCCTAAAATAAATTCTTTTGAATAGTCCGCCGCTAGTAACACGGTGGTAGAGCCACGGAACAGCTCCCGCTGCTACTAAATGGACTGATTCGACAGGGCAGGTACCACAACCTCACAGAAAATCAACATGAAGTGGAACTGTTAGTCCTTGCACGTTTCACCCAGTGAGTAACATGGCACCACCCCCCCTCCCCCTCTCGCCTTTACTTCTCCCAAAAATTGCTGCTTTATCTAGTGACAATTATTTATTACCATCAGGTAAACTGTGTGCCCACTCCATAAACGAAAACACAACCGTACAATCGTTACTGTAATTATTGGTAGATACAAACATCTTACATCTCTAAATGGTAACGGTAGAGTTAAGACACACAGTTTAGAACTCATCATTTCATGGACAAGTCATTGGCCGTCAGGCAAATGACTTCCTCGTCTCGGGAATAATCTTAGGAAAAATCTTCTAACCTGAATTTGTAGTGATAAGATTCTTATACATTAATAGTGACATAAAAGTTTATTGATTCACCAGCTATCATTTGGATCTTCTCGGGGGGCTGGGGTTGCAGGGCCTCGCCTGCATCGGCGCTTGGCAGGAAGTTCGCACCACATAGTTCGGGGATCAGAGTTTCGTTCAACGCAGTTACTGCGGCTTCGTTATCGCCAGACGAAAGTACTGGAATAAAGAAAAACTTAATTACAAAACAGTTTAATAAAAAAATCACTTGCCTAGTATTTAGGCATACTAGGCAAGTGATGTTCGCATTCATATCACGAAGTAATTGTATATATTCTAAATCATATAATATTTCCTTGGTGACGAACGCGTTCTGTTTCAAGTGTCATTTTCAGAGACAATTGATGTAAAATAAGTTTTAATGTAAATACATAATATTATATTGGTAAAGTTAAAATATAATGAACTGTTGACTCTATAGATCGCCCACGAAGACCGTCCTATAGAGTCATCAAACTCATCGTTTATTCCATACATTTTAGACAACCGGATCGGAAGCCGATGAAGCAATCGGTTATTTTTTTTTTCAAAGTGATGAGCCTTTAATCTAATTTAATTATGCTTACCCAGTTTAAAGTACGGGTAGTACTTATATTACTCAAAACTTTTCATTTATTTTCGCGTTCCGTAAATTCAGTATAATCTTTCTTTAAGAAAAAAAAAGCGAAATAAGCAAGCCATGCGCCTAATGGTTAATCGAGACGCCTGCCCATAAAAACACGGAACTGCTCACCATCGAGAGATTTAAGACGTTATATCTATTGCCCATATATTACGCTGGCGACATTAGAAAACCACACATTCCCTAATAAGGCCCATTTCTGGTTAAGTGGCATCGAAAACAAACAAGATTTTTGTGTTTGCGGCGAGAAATATCCAAAGGATTTGATATCAATCCCAAATACAATCCGAAAGTCGCTAGTGGGTGTGAATTTTGGTATCAACGGCTCTCATTTCCTCATAAATGCTCAAGAAGCTCCGCTCGTTATCGGCCAATGGGGGCCGACATCGGATGATGGCGCAAGAGTTTTTAAAGTCCTGAAGTGTTATATGGTATAGATTTCACAAACCAGTGGTTTCAACAGAATGACGCCACTGACCATACTGCCTGTATACATACGTATAGCACATACAGCCGCGTATGCACGTGAGTTGACAAAAACCGTTCAACGTGAGATACATTCTCAATACGCTTGTCAGCAATGCTAATACAATCGTTTCGCATAACTTTTCTATGTAAGCAAACTAAACCGAACCATCCTGACAGTATTCCTCATAAGAATGAGCCCCATTTATACCAAGATATCGTGTAAAAATTAATAACTAGAATGCGACCATTTCCCCAGATTTATATTCCACATAACAGACATCATTAATATCAATGAATGCATATTAAAATAAAAAGAAAACCAATTGTGACAATATAATCAACTTTCCGTTGTATTTCATTTTATAATTTAAGCTCTCTTAATAACAAAACCCTGTTAATGATATATTTACCAATCGCTAAGCATACGCAAAGGAACACAACAATTTAAATGATATTGATAAATAGTGTGGACAAGCACGACACTAACCGTTTTGTCTCAGGTGACCTTATGGTGAATTTAATTGAATCATAGACTAAAAAGCAATAAACGGCTTAGTCGCTCCAGCGTTAATGCAAAGATTACTGTATAAATATAAACCATTCGAGATAAAACTGTGCATATTCCCAGAACTAACCTGACGGTGCTTGTGTTTCGATAAAAGTTATCAGTGGTTTTCGGCTTGCTTCGGTAAATACTCTCGCAAATCCCACTGTGCAGAGATTATCCTCAATAAACCTGATAACATAACTTTCCTAGCGTATACAAATACAGTTATTACTGAAATAACGCGAAGATTTATAAGTCTTATAAAAGTATTTTCTTCGTGCAAATATAATAGCTTTAGTCTATTTTTTTTTATCGTATTATATTCTTAAATCCTTTTGTGACGCCAAAAATTAAGGTTAGGTTGTTAAAGGTTGTTAACCTACGTCAATTTTAACAGTGACTTTTATTGTTCGTTTGCGATGCTATGTAGTTACAGAGAGTCAAATTTAAAAATAAATTATTCGGGAATTATGCGCTGATTAAGATTTATATAAATTTTACTCCTTAGTGGAGGCAAGCCGGGCTTTTGGGC
>DWHO01001931.1:0-14259 GCA_018247575.1 Eurytides lysithous rurik | reverse complement strand
CATGTAGAGATGGGAAGTACAATAAGCTTCTTTGTATTACACTATTCACACCATAACATAACGAAAAAATGTACAATAATCAAAACATAACGGAAAAATGTTGAAAAAATGAAGCACACTTGAAATTGAAGCTTATAGATAGTTTGGTTTGAGCTACCAAAAGACGCAGCTTTTAATTTTACTGTATTGTGTAGTTGAACTGTAGCTGGCATTTAGAGAAATTGGAGAAATTGTGTATTTTATTTTTCTTCACTTTCTTTATGTAATACAATTGTAGAGGGCGTAACGGTGTATAAGTTTGTTCTTAAACGTATACCTACCTCTTCACCTTAAAAGCTGAAATATATTTTGTCTATTCGGTTCTTTCATCTATCTGTGAATAACTAACTGTAAGGCAACGTTTGCTGTATCAACATATTTAACACAAAGACATGTTAGTGCACGACATCCATTCCACACGAGGAAAAGTAGTGATGTGGTTTTAGGTGGTAAAACGTCATTACATCTTTATTGATTCATCTACATCTTTATTGATTCTTAATTCATTTTTGCCGTAAAGATAAACGGAGCTTCAGTTAGACTTGATTATAAAGCCTGAACTTGGATTACTCCTTTGATATACTAACACGAAGTATGATTACAGGATTAGTTACACATTTCCTTTATCTGTACAGGTTAGCATTGCAGACCAGAGAACAACATATTCGCCGTGATAAAGCAACTTCGAATATTTGCACTGCTCAAGCACTCCTCGCTAATATGTCGGCAATGTTCGCCGTGTACCATGGACCTCAGGGTCTACGGGATATCGCAACTAGAGTCCATAATGCTACGCTTGTTTTGGATCACGGTATTTAATGCTACCTTTAGTTTCTTTCATTTAAATTTTGAAAATAAAGAAGAGAAATATGAAGGAAACAATTGACATGAATTATATGGAATATATCTCTTCTAAATTTTGTGACATGCTTAGATTAATAATTTTAAACGAATTTGAAAAGACCCTTCTCGGTTTTTACTTTTTAACTTTTGGGGTATTTACTTCTACGTCTAAATCTCTTTTTTTATTGCAAAGGGCTTCACAATCTCGGTTTCCTAAAATTTGATTGATGTCAGACATTGACCTTTGAAATTACAACAGAAAATGAGATATGTATGTTCGGGTATATTATTTATATATAGTGTTAAAATTATTTTGGAGTCGGTTTTTATTTTGTTATATCTTAAATTACTCTTCTTAATTTTATATTAAGGTTAAGATCTGCAAGGTCAACTCGGAATTAACAAACAAAACATCTGACTCTCATCCAGGTATAAAAGAACGTGGTCATAAACAATCCAATGACGTTTTCTTCGACACTCTTCATATTGTACCTCATTCGGAACATGATGCTAGCGCTATCAAAGCCCGTGCCCAAGCGAAGAAGATTAATCTGCGATATTTTGATGACGGGGCGGTTGGTGTGGCCTTGGACGAGACCACTACAATGGAAGATGTCCAAGACTTACTGTGGATATTCGACTGCAACAAAGTTGATCAAGTAACTAATCAATCACGTAACTTACTAAAAGTGTTATCGTTAATTCAGGTCAAGGTACATAAAGGTCAATCGGAGCAATGTATTAAAAGCATTACTATGAGAATTTGATATAAAATTTATTCTAATTGCGAAACCAATGATTATGAAATATAGATAAAATAGAAACACCAGTAAATAGTTGTTCTGCCGATTTTCTTTACTAAAAAAATTTGATATAATATTTTAAAGCCGCTACAAAAATGTATCACGGTTATGATGATGAAATGTGAATGTAATATAATTAACGTTTTCGAACTGACGTTAATAAGTCATTAGATCCAGACGAACTAGTCATTAATATACATGAAATGATGTTTTGTCTTTGCTCATATACTATGTTCTGCATTGAAACTTTCACAGGTTATACAAGTTGGTGACGTGACAACCAAAAGTGTGTTAAAAGGACCATTCCGGAGGACGTCTCCTTATTTGACACATCCGGTATTCAATATGTATCATTCTGAAACCAGGATTGTACGGTACATGAAGAGACTGGAAAACAAGGACATTTCACTTGTCCATTCGATGATACCTTTGGTAAGAAAAGAGTGGTTGGAGTTGTTCAAATAGAAATTAATAGTTACCCCAGTAGTGCAATATTAAATAAGTAAAAAACTCAAATCCAACTACGAATTTACGGAAAGAAACCAATAATAAATGGACAATATGTTGGTTATTCAAAACCTCAGTTTTTTTATTAGATAAATTAATTATTCCATCTTGAATTGTAAAATTGGTTAAGCAACAGTTAATAATGTTAATATTCAATAACAATTCACTTGGTTCTTTTTGTTAAGTAAACTTTACTTTGCAGCAGTTATAATACGGGAACCGAAAAGTTCATTAGCTGTGATAATAATATGAATAATATGTTTTTATTTTAGGGTTCCTGTACAATGAAACTGAATTCCACCACTGAGATGATGCCATGCTCGTTCAGACATTTTACGGAGATCCATCCGTTTGCGCCCTTGGACCAGTGCCAAGGTTACCATACACTTTTCGAAGAGCTTGCTAGAGATCTTTGCGCTATCACCGGTTACGATCGTGTCTCTTTCCAGCCTAACAGGTATATATATTAACTTAGCTCAAATTTAGAATTACTAACTTATTGACTTATAGATTAATATAGATTTTGAACTAGTAGTAGGACACTTGCAAAGCATTGCTGTATGAGACCTTTCCATCTTTCATTTTTAAGTTTGTAAATTACACGAGAGAAAATTAAATACATCATTACTGTGATATAAGAGTATATCAATGAAAAATTTTATTAATGGTACTGACTGTACTGGTACTTATGGGTACTGACTTATATATATTCAATACATTGATGATTAAACTAAATTCAATTCAGGTAAATTTATTTCATAATAATAATAATTGATCTTAAGCAATACAATTTTATGTTTGTTTATAAGTCATATATGTACGTAGTATTTCTCTTTTTTTTCGGTTTAGTGTTTTAGTGTTCTGCTAACAACTTGAATGTAGGCCCTTCTTGATTTCGAGGCCGTAGGGTGAATGAAGCCTTGTTAGCCTATAGGAAAATATGGCCCTGGTTGTACCAATGCATTACCAATTCTACGCCTTTGCAAGCACTATTGTATTCCTTTGTAAGGCAATGCAGCAATTGTAATTACTATTCATAGAGATTGATTATCTTATAATCTCTAGATGGATGGATCCAAGACAGAGCCAAGACGTTTTAAACTTAATTAGACCAAAATAAAGTGTCGCACTCGCCACTTCATTTCTTAGAAAAAAATTGGAACTAATGTATTCCTTTTCGCATGTTGTGAAGAACGTATGTTGCTCCACGCTATAATTACAGATACACATAGCCGCAATTTTAATGATAATAAAATTATAACTATTAATACAAAATAATAATCATAACGGTGGTAGAGACATGCAGTAGTTCTCGCCGCTGCTGAATAGGCCGGATCGATCCGGATAAGTTCCATGACCTCACAGGAAATCGCTTCAAAACTGCTTTCGCGTTTCTTCCAGTGAGTGAAGGCCGGTAGCCCACCCCTCCCCCCTCCTTTTCCAGCCTCCGCCTTCCTCTTCCTGCCCCCCTCTTTCCTTCCCAAAAGTTCCCACCTTAAAGGCGAGCCGTTTGTTCGATTGCGTGATGGAAAGCAATATCCGCTGCCCATAGTAATGTTCCTTCTCCACAAAAAAAAATATTTTTAAAATTTATTATTACTACTAAAATTGATAATCCGAAATGAACAGCGGTGCACAAGGCGAGTATGCCGGCTTGCGTACGATAAAGCGCTACCACGAGTTCCGGGGGGACACCGGGCGCAATATTTGCATGATCCCGGTCAGCGCTCACGGCACCAACCCGGCCTCGGCGCACATGGCGGGCATGCGCGTCTGTGCGGTCCGCGTCAAGCCCTCCGGGGATATTGATATCGAGCATCTCAAACATTTAGTATGTTTCTTTTTCTTTCTTTTTACACTGCTCCTATTTTAAGACATGGAAATATTTTATGTTATAACGGGCGTTTAACATACATGCAAGACAAGCGCCTAAATGTGGAATAATATTTAATTAGTCCCGGTTGGGAATCGAATCCTTGACTCGCGAAGCTGAAGCCAATAGCTTCCCAAAAATATATCAATGTGAATAAGCGAAAACTTTTTGAGCTTAAAGATTAAACTATATCTTATTTCATTCACCTCAGTAGTTCATGGGAAATCTATCGAAAATACCAAACCTATTTTCTGCGTAAAATCACCCATTACTATTTAATGCTTTTCATTTCTATCATGCATAGACATTAATTTATAATTTAATTTTATTGATATCTTTATTTTACTTTGTTAAGCGTTAATGTAACAATAATTTGTAATTATATAATATAAAATGTGAAAAAATTGTACAATAATTACAGAACTGTGTTTTCCCTAGGTGGAAGAACACAGTGAAAAACTGTCCTGTCTTATGCTGACATATCCAAGTACATTCGGCGTATTTGAAGAGCAAGCAGCAGATATATGCGCTTTGGTTCATGCTCACGGTGGACAAGTATATCTCGATGGTGCCAACATGAACGCTCAGGTCTGATCAACCAGTATAATTTATGATAGCTATATGTGAGAGAAGTAGTAATATTTGATTAAGGGTTATTTTCTCAATTTTTAAATTACAAAGAAATTAAGAAAATAGCCTTAAATAAAAATTAACGCAAGGGAGCAGCGGAATTTATCAATGCAGTGCTCAGGTAAGAAATTCAAAATTACTGAACTTCTTACCTATGTATAGGTATATCAGTTCAGGCCTAGATAGCCTGCAATTAATCTCAAAAATCATTGCTTTTTATTGCTAGCAACACTAAAATGAATATTCGGGTCTTTCCAGTTAGATGTCATTATATTCAGTTATTAACATTATTATTATTATTTACTTAGTCTTTTTAAAAAGGTGGGGCTATGTCGACCGGGTGATTACGGGAGTGACGTATCGCATTTGAACCTGCATAAAACCTTCTGCATCCCTCACGGCGGTGGTGGTCCAGGAATGGGACCAATTGGCGTGTAAGAAATGCATGTTCACTTTGAAATGTTATGTTGTTTAGTTATGTTGTCTTAAATTTTTCATAACTTAAAAGCATTAATCAATTTACGTTCCTATAGCTTTGTTTATAGCTTACAGCCACTCGTTGAATATTTTTTTATTTTTATCTTCACTTTTTACTTTGTCTTTATTTGATAATTAAATGCTGTGATTGTATATTTAATAATAAAATTACCAACCTACCGGTCGGTTTATAAATATTTCGAAGAAACCGGTAAAAATGACCCTTGTGGTTTTTAGTTCCCAAAATTAAGTTATAACATTATCGAATTTAGAAATTTGAAAAACTCATAACACCGTCGTGGAAAATTGAAACAACTGATCAAAAACACCGGTTGATAGTAGATCTGAAATTTTTGTTTAAAAATTTCATGCCTGCATTTTCTATTTATAATCATAACATTTTTATAAACGTTGTTTCGCCTTATTGTTTTAAGCAAAAAGTTGGAGCTCAAATTATAAACTTAATCACGTATTGATAGCCCACAATTGTTTTGCGTAAGTTAGTTACTTTATTGATTACTTATCGAACTACCTGACTATATTTTAATTTTTTTACATATACAAAAGCGAGCAAAAACCATATAATGTTAGTTTTGTTTCTCTTAAAGCTCGAAAGCACTAAAAATATTACACCATTAGGTAGATGAGTAATTTAGATAAATTACTACAACAGAACAAAAATAAATATTGCAGAGACAATGAAATGCAATTAAAAATTAAAATAGGAAAAGTAATAAGCTAAGGAAATCTTTTTTTTTATAGGTTGCTTATTAAATTGTTTCAGCAAAGCGCATTTAGCGCCATTCCTGCCGTCGCATCCTGTAGTGGATCCATTGGCTGATTTAGGCGAGGACGCTCACAGCTTCGGCTCTGTTAGCGCTGCCCCGTTTGGGTCTTCCGCTATTCTGCCGATATCTTGGGCTTACATTAAAGTAAGACAACTGATTCTCACATCTATGATGTTAAACACACATTTTAAATAAAAAAATAAAACCAGATTTGTCTATCTTTAAGAAAACGGTGTATATCTGACAAAACTTAATCAACACATTCCTGATTGACCTGAAAGATTTCTCTGACATCTTTAAAGTTTAAGGTCTAATAACCATAAAATAATTATTTATATTAGGGCCAACCTGCAATATTTTTATTGTAAAGGTTACCTTTATAAGGGAAAACCGATGCAATAAAAAAATATTAAAATCGGTTGACGGAAATAAATCTTAGTCTAAACATCTTCGTTGAAAAATATAGATATAGTATATAAAACATTTTATAAAATAGACATAAAATAATGTTTTATTTTATAAAAGTATGCAAAATCAAATATTCCGAGTTACTTCCTAATTTCTATTTACTTAATATTTTCTTTGTTTATTTATACTAATAAACACTAAAATAGGCATTTATGTGCCTTTTAATATAAATATGGCATATTAAATTTGTATACGTGTTATAAACTTGATTAATTTATTACAGATGATGGGGCCTAAAGGATTGAAGCGGGCTACGCAAGTGGCCATTTTAAATGCTAACTACATGTCAAAAAGACTGGAAGGCCATTACAAAACTTTGTATAAAGGCGAGAGAGGTCTCGTTGCGCATGAATTCATTATTGACGTGCGGGACCTGAAAAAGACCGCTAACATTGAACCAGGAGATATTGCCAAACGTTTAATGGACTACGGTTTGTTTTTTGTTTGTGGTACAAACGTAGTAACCAGAAAAACCAAAATTTTTCACCAGACATACACCAGTCGAATCGGGTTTAATTTACTGATTTCAACAATGTAATTTAAAAAAAGACTCCATGTATCATTTACTACGTTTCATCGATATGTTAATATATTTCACAATTTTATTAATGCTTTAAAATAATGAACTCTATCTATATATCTCTTTTAATTTATAATCGTTTTCAGAAAAAAATAGTAATTATTTTGCCAGGAATCATTTTAATTTTAATTTTTATATAATTTATATTAGAAAACAGTAAATATATATTTATGTCTACCAAAGGGTTGTTTTATATTCGATTCTTCATTCAGGATTGTTAAAAAGCATAGATTAAGTTTTGTGTTTCAATTTTTTTCTCAAATTAATTAATTTCTCTAAAATTAATTGTTTTCAGGTTTTCACGCTCCTACGATGTCTTGGCCTGTAGCTGGTACACTGATGATTGAGCCGACAGAGTCTGAAGATCTGCAGGAGCTTGAAAGATTTTGCGAAGCTCTAATTTCGATCCGGAAGGAAATTAAAGACATAGAGGATGGTGTAATAGACAAACGCTTAAATCCCCTAAAAGTAAGTATTTTAGGTATTTGATTAGACTCGACTAATAAGAAAGTACTTCAATTGAGATTTATGTAATGACTTCTACAACGAAAACCTTTATACTAAAATCTCATAAAAATAATGTTTTGGGTGAAATAGTTCGTGATATTTTACTTATTTTTGTTGTGGTTGCATTGAACACGTAGACTAGTTTTAGTCACATTTATTAGCTTAAAAGTGAAAAGCCGTAGCAAAAGAAAAGACTGCTTTTTTACGTCATGATTTTATAGATGGCACCGCACACACAAGAGGCAGTTATAACGGAGGAATGGAATAGGCCTTATACAAGAGAGCAAGCCGCTTTTCCAGCTGTGAGTTGAAAATATTTATATTTTGTTTTTATTTGCATTTTAATCTTACGCCAGCAATGGTGTAAATGTAATTCGAACAATATTTGCAATACGTCGAACATCAATTTGGCTTTTGTTTTTATGAGGAAAAAATTTGTAACTTTGTATAATAGACGGTACGACGAAAAGATGTTAATTGTAGCCAAATGTTATTGTTATTGCCAATGATATTGTTTTTTATTGCGCATTCTGAATATGTACTATTTTTCAGCCCTTCGTCAAAGGAGAAACAAAAATTTGGCCTACTGTTGGCAGAATTGATGATATGTATGGTGATAAGCACCTTGTGTGTACCTGCCCTCCGGTTCTCGATGACTTCTGATGAAACAATAAAACAACTTGGAAATAATTTTATAAGTTATGTATATTTTGTCAATATTGTCGTAGAATAAATAACTTCTAACAACAGAAAATTTCTCGTTATGCAAAGATAAAATTTCTCTCACTATGTATAGCCGTACAAATAAGAGATTGCCATTAACTATATTGACTTTAAATTAGTTTTCTACCTAATTTTACTAGGTATATATATTCTGAAATTTGATAACATTCAAACATTTTAAAGGCAACTTGTTTTTCTTGTACCTACAAATAGTAAACAGAATGTAGGTATTTCTAAAATTTATAACAAGTATAAAATCATCATGGCTAATTTAAAATAAATTTCACAATTATGTATAAAGCTTTTTGCAGTTTATTAAGAAAAAACACTTGTATAAATGTAGTGAAAACATAGAAAACCATCATTATACCCATCAGCTTTACGTAATGAGTTTGATGAAAAATGAAATCAATATTTAACTTAATCAAAAAAGATCGCTTATACTGATACAGTAAGGATTCGTAAATTTTTACAGAACAAAACTTTAAGTATAAAATACACAGCAAAAATGTTAAATAAATTTAAGTAGCTAGAGTTTTAACTTTATTCTGGAATTTATTTTTGTGGAGAGCTAATTGTCTCTTTAGGGTACATCCCTAATCTCACGCCTAGTTCTTTCGGTAACTTTGTTGAAGGTCTCGTAGGGAAAGGGTAATATGAACCCGTCGAAGGACTACGCGGACAAGATAAAGAAGATAAGGTAGTGTCAGTGTCCATCAGTGAAGTAATTGCACTGCAAGTATCATCAGTATCCATCCTCATTTTATCACTTTTACTCGTGTAATCTTTGGAAAACGTCGGAGTTTCCCTATTTGGAAATGTTTTAGGGGATATAGGAGTGGAAATTTGGTCCAAAGATGTAATTTGGCATAAAGTATCGCTTGAATTGCTCTTAGCTCCCGTGAGCGAATCATCGTCCATTGAAGGTTCGTAAGTGAAACTAATAGAAGAAGTCACTACGCGAGAAAATTCGCTAATTTGACTGTCATTTTTTGATAAACTTTCACATAATTTCGGTTCTTTGTCAACTGATTTACTACATATGTCACTAGCTTTTGTTAAAAGGTCGTTATATTTACTTCTGAATGCGTAATTGTACTCATCAGAAGTATAATTATGTTCATCATTTTTGGGATTTAAAGAAGGAAATGGAATTGATGTTTTCGGATCTCCAGAAATGGAACGACGGGACCATTCCAAATCAGTTGTTTTTAAATCTTGTGAAAACTCGTGTTTAATAGGGGAAATAATTGGTTTTGAACAATAATTCGGTAAATTATATTCAGATTTATCAGAAAGGCTCTTGAATTCACATTTTGCCAAAAAACCTTTATTTTCCCAGCCGTATAAATCCGTTTTGTTACCAAGACTTTCACTGCTTGGTGTTTTACAATTTTTAATGGTAAGTTCTTCATTTATGTTTAAGACATTTCGTAGATCAAACGAAAGAGGATCATCGATAGAAATGGGTCTGACTCTTTGAAAATCATTTTTATCAGCTGGTTCTACTTTAGGATGTCTTTTAATGCGACCAATTAAAGAGTCAGATGTAGATTCTTTTAATAATGGAGTTTCTACCTGCTTAGTATCGAGGTTTTCGCTATTAAGTGTTGTTTTGTCTTGTGTATTTGATGATTTGTCAATTTTACTAGTATTTGTTGGATTACTTGTTATGTTTTGTTTTGTTAAAATACGACTTAATATTTGTGAATTTTCTTGGATAATTTGTAATGCCCTTTCACTGTTTTTTCTACCAGATTTTATAAAATAATCTTTAGGTGAAATGATTTTTGCTTCTTTGGCAGTGTTTTCTTGTAATCGGGCATCCGTATTTTCGCTAATTGTTTCTTGCTTTGCATCAGTGTCATTACCATTGTTGATACTTTTTGGTTCTATTTTTGAAACAGAACTCGGAATGTCAGTTTTCCTAAAACTTTGGCTTTGGGGTAGAGAAGATGCTCTCTCAACTTCATCCTTCAATATTTTTTCATTGTGACTAGTTTGTAAAGTTAGTGAGTCTGGTTTTTTAGATTGTCGTGATTGTCTCTTCGCGGGTCTTCTGTTTGGAATTTCAGAATTGTTAGGATCAGTTACTCGCGCTCCAAAAAATTCAGGGCTATGTTCAAAGTATTTGTCAATTTTTAATGGGATTGGACGTTCATCTTCACTTACTATAATACTTTCTGCACCTGGACTCTGTGGAGGACTTTCAAAATCTGACACATTTTTTTCTGATAAATCAATGTCAGGGACAAAATTAGGGTACATAGTTAAACTGTCAATGATATCAGGGGGTCTTGAACTTATTTCCACTTTCGTTGGAGACATTTTTTTAAAATTTGATTCAAAATCATAACCATAAGATAAACTACAATCGATAATGCAATTACATGGCGATAAGTCAACAGGACTTAACTCGGTAAAGTTTTTGCTTTTTGAAATGATTGTTCCTTTAAAATCCCGTGAATCTCTTCTTGACCTTTCTCCATAATTATTTTTTGTCAATCGTTGTATAACTTCATTTTGTTCTGAATTAAAATGTGGAGGCATTGTTAAAGTTGGTTTAAATGGACTTGTTGGCATATATTTATGGTTTTCAGAACTTTTAGTATCAGTATTCAATTTGTTACCAAAACCATGTATGTAAGTACGAAGGGGTTCGCCAGCAGCGGAATCTAGGTAATCACTTATATCTCTTATGGGTTTCCCAGGAGTCCGAATCTTTGTTTCTTGACCTGAAGCTTTAGTTATTGTTTCTTGACTGGTTACTGGTGGTATTGGCACTTTTCGATCTTTGTATATTTGTGATGGAGTTATTTTATCTTTTGAGATTGCATTTTTATTTTCTTTATCATCGTTTGGTAAATCTTGATCAGAATCACTGGGTCTTTCATTTTCATCACAAAGACTCGTGTCAGTACTAGATGCAGAATGAGATGAATAGGTCGAGGATTCACTAGAACTTCGTGATCGTAAAGAAGCGATCATTTCATTAGCTTCCACTTCAGATACGATTATTCCATCACCAGTTTCATCTAAATCAATTGACGTTTTCCTATTTTTTTGTGACGCTTTTTCTTTTTTAATATCTTTCCATTTCAATGAGTTGCGCCTATTGAATGATTTTCGATTATTTTCTTCTTTCCAACTGATCGTATCATCAGATGCAACACGTGGTTTTACGTCTGACTTTTCATGGTTTAATGATGAAGCTCTTGATGGTGGTATTGACCCGGGTGGAGGACCTAGCCTTCGTCCTCGGGAGCTCACAATTGCACTTTTTCCTAGGAGTAGGTTATTCACAGTCAGCGAGGTGGGTGACGTAGGAACTCCGACTGAAATTGAATAAAAATTCATTATCACCTTGTTTTTCTATTCTTGTATTTTTCGTTATTGTTGTTTTCGGTTTATGATTTTTTGGTAAAGTTACTGTCTCCTACTCTATAAAAAATCTATCAGTAAATAAATGCTGTATTACAAGCACACCATTTTATAGACAATGGCACAGGAAAACCTCCCATATGGGTAAACAAAATTAAACTAGCTTACAGATCGATACCGATACCAATACCGAAAGAACGTGAGTATATATATATATATAGTGTAGTATGTAATTAAAAGCTTTTATTTCTTTTGTTTTACAAACAGATTTTTATTCAGAAATTGATATCATTGTATTATTCGGTTAATAGCGGGTTTATAAGTCTTGGAAATAAATCTACCGTTAATAATAACCTCTCAGATATGACAAAACGCACGACGAAAATGAATTTTTTAGTCTAGTTCGTCTTTGAGATAATAAGTATTTAATACAGACGCAGTTAGTATTTCCTTCAGCCTCTTTAATAATAATTTCATAAAGTCTTCATATCCCGAATCTCGTAATTTTCTCAAATCATGAAACTAGTTTGTGAATTTAATAAAATCCCGAGTCTTTTTGCCAAACTAATAGCAGTGTTGTTGCATATGTATTGTTTATGAATATGAATTAACATAAAAAATATCGAAATAAGTTTACAACGCGGATTAGGCACGGTATCTCAATAATATAAATTTTAATTTCTCAAATAATCTTTAATTAGAGGCCAATAGCAAATCAGCAGCCGCAAGTTTCAATGCCTGCAATCGACGACAAAACGAAGCAAGAATAAAATGTATTGTTTTCCCCAAACATTGCCAACCTGAACTTTACACCAGGAAATGCATAATATCGCCGTAAAATCGTTCCGGTATTAGCATCGGATACAACTATTGTAAAATGTATGAATATGAATCTGTTCTTACAATCATTACTATACTTCTTTCATACAAAAATGTTTTTGCGCATCGATCTAAGTTTTAGCAAAGAAACTTTGGTTGATAGTGACATGGGCTACTTATTATCAGAGAACAATTTTATAAAAGGAAAAATAATAATAAATAAAATATCCACATGAATTCGTGAGTAAAACGTACTCGTAGTTACCTTATATTTTTAATATAAATGGTAAATGATTATATAAATACCTGCTGCATGGCGAGCACAAGCTGCAGCTAAAATGACATGAGCTTGCCTTTGCCGTTCTCGGAGGCGGGCATACTGACGTTTAAGGGCTCCAATGTCTAATGACAGTCTGTCACCGGCACCCGACCTCTCCTCACGACGAGGTATTACCTTTTTGAAAGAAGCTTGTCATAAACTAAGTTACTGCAGATATTAAATTCGTACTATTTGGCAAAAAGCCTTCCTTTTACAAATAATATTAGAACAAGTTCCATCAAACAAACATATCGACATATTTGACTCGCAATATTTGACTTCACGGAGCACCGATTTTTTTTAAATTCAACATTAAAGTAAATCAACTGGCTTTTTAACAACATAATACGCATGTGCAATAAAATGCATGTTATATAGTAACGAGAGAAATTTTAATAATAGCACACGACAATACGTACCGTAGCCAGAGCCATTTTGTTTCCGTCATCACTGGATTCACTTTCGTCTTCCGAGTAAAATAAACGCAAACCGCGTTTTGTCATCGATTGCACCTAAAATTTAAATTTTAATAAGTTGCGAATAACAAATTCCAAACTTAAGTTATAAATGTTCGTTTTTAATTAATTACGTAATATTTATGATAAGAAATCGTTGTCAGTTTCTGTTAAGCTAACTCATGGTATTATTTTTATAATTCCATAATTAGATACCCTTTCGAATCTGATTAAATTGTTTCGAGTTGCGATAGAAAACTTATAATAAAAAAAAATAGTGTCCGCGTTTTTTTATCTAGTATATAATAGCAAATGTAATTTAAATATCATACCATGACAATAGTCAAAAAAGATTTCGAATGAATAACAGAATGAACAGCAGTTTCTAAAGTTGTATACGTAGAAAAGATTACCGCAGATTGCATGGGAGGATGATAGTTCGGTGCAGTAGCAGGAGGTACCGGGGGTGCCACCCTGTATCTGTGCAGGCTGCGGAGTCTCGGAAGCTCGGGTGCGGAGCCAAACGCCACTACCCTCGCCACCAAAGTCTCACCCGCCTCCCACACGGCGCCGACACCGCCGCCCATGCAGCTGTAGAACTCGTCCGCAGAGCGCGCTGATAGAATGCGGCTGTGAACCGCAACGATTATTCAGTAGATGAAGAAGGACCAGCAAAATGCTATACAGCGTCAACATATTCCTTATACTATTCAGTGATACAATTTGACAGACGAAAAACTACGCCTAAAAGACAAAGGAGAAAAAGACAAACCAAAAATGACACTGGCATTTACTGTATTAGTAAAGATATAATGCGATAAGAATCGGTGATTACATAGTTGGATTAAAACAATAACGAAGTAGGTTCTTGGCAACATGACAACAGTTAGATAACACTTTATAATTAACATCCTTAAGTTACCATTTGCATCCGTTATATGATGTCCTCGCGACCGAATCCGGCCACGGTGGCCGATCTACAAGAGATCAGCCAAGTGCGCAGGATATATTATAGTGCACAAGCGTTTGCGCAGACACAGGTGCACT